>JACEIK010002080.1:75227-97370 GCA_018107945.1 Datura stramonium | reverse complement strand
TTGTGAGATTGTATTTGACAAGTCGTACTATAAACATTGATTATGACAAGTTTGTACCAAAAGTACTAACAAAGAATCCATGAACGTCAATGTGTCACTTGTGAAATTTATTACGAAGTTGAGCAAAGAGCAGATTGTGAAAATAACTTCCTCTCAAGACAACTCAAATAAAAAATTGACCTTGAAGGAGATGCAAGAAAAGGAATACCCCTTCCTCGATTTTGACGTCCCTAAGATTTTGATGAACTACTTGAGTAAAACTCATTGAGTTACTAGAGATGAAGTAACCTAATGAAATTGGGAGAATGAATGGCCCAAATTATTGTATGTATCATTGACTTGTGGTTTGCCATTCTTTTGAGAAATGTTTCATCTTCAAGGATAAAGCTACATACATGGCTAATGAAAAAAAGATTTTACTTGGCAATGAAAATACAAGTTCTAATCAAATCTCTATCACCTTTGATTCTTTCTATCTAGTCTAGATATGCAACTTTGAAGAGGATGAAGAAGAAGGGCCATTGGAGCAAGATAAAATCCAACTTTCTGAAAGTCATTTGATGATTTAAGGATTCCATCAAGGGAAACAAAGGGACATATGTTTTATCAAGTTAGAGATCAACATCGATTTGTAATCAAGTGCATGGATGCACGTGATCGATGCAAAGACTTCATACAATATGTTTCTTGGAAGACCTTGGAACAAAAGAACAAAGTTGTCTCATCCTTCTACTATAAATGTTTGAAGTATTGCCTTCACAAAGTTGTCTCATCCTTACTATAAATGTTTGAAGTATCTCGAAGGTGGAGTCGAAAAGAAGGTAGTTACTGATGATAAGCCGTTTCTTGAAGCTGAATCACACTTTGTTGATGTAAAGTTCTACCTAAAGAACTACTTTGTGAATGAAGTAAAAGTCGACAATGTCACAAAGGAGAAGAGTGATAACCCTTCAACTAAAAGAGCTGAGGTTGCTATCGAAAAATTCAAAGTTGTCATTGAGAAGCGGCATTCCATTTTGCATAAAGGAAACAATGCATCTTTAAAAAGGAAGGTAATCTTGTGCTCCACTATGTTTTGAAGGTGAATAAAGAGGAAGGTCAATCATCGAACACATAAAGAAATACACTAAATGGACTAACTTTTTTGATTAGATGGATTAACGTGATCAACTTATCCTCAAATCTACTTGGAGAGTTTATGGCTCAAAATCCATGAAAAATATGACATTCTTTATAAAGTGCACAAATAAAGGTTTTGATCCAAATACTATAACTTATTTACAAAGGTTGGATACAATCCCAACGAACCATCAGAGTTAATAAAACTCCCATTGGAAGTTACCATGATACAATCTTGAGAACGTTTAGGATACATATAACCTCCTCCAATTTTCATATCCATAATAAAGGCAACTACCAACTACATCACTGTGGAAGATGAGTAGAATGCTCCCAACTAAAGGTGTTATGTCTTTGACTGACTTGGAAAATCAACTGCAAGAACTTCTATGTTCGAAAAGTTAGGTCCATTGAAAAGGAAAAAGAACAAATTCCAAAGAAACTGTCTATAATACCCCGGAAAGGGCTAAGAATAGACCCAGGAGTTAAATTTGGAAAAATGCAGAAAACTAGCAAAAACATAACAGAACGGACGACCCTACGACTCGTGGTAGGGTACCACGAATCGTCACAAGCTTTCGTGGTTCAGGAGGTCAAGGAATCAGTAGAGACAACGGACGGTGCAAAGACCCGTTGTAAGGAACAACGAGTCGTTGTCACCAGTCGTGGGGAGGTTTGGACTTAGACTGAGGAGGAAGCAACAGGGACTCCCACGATTCGTGGTTAAGAGGGACGACCCGTTGTTTCAAGTCGTTGTTCATGGGTTGAAGGTTCCAGTGCAGACAACGGATGGAAACCAAGACTCGTTGGAAGTTACCATGAGTCGTGGTGAGGCTCGTAGAAAGGAAAGCCAGATTTGGTCAAGGAGTTGACGATGGTTGATCCAACGACTCGTTCTTTGATGTCACAACTCGTCTTGTCAAGCTGTTGGAAGGATCCGAGGCCTGAGATGAAATAGTGGACTCAACGACTCGATACCACGAGTCGTGGTATGTTTTCACAACCTGTTGGGTCGGTCATTGGTCCATCTGGGACAAGTTTTCAGGGAAATTATTTTAAGGGTATTTTCGACCTTTATATATTTTTATTCCTAAACTACGTCGTTTTGGATATTTTCTGAGTATGATAATATGATTTAAGTCCTTTAGGCATGCCCATTCTCATGCAAGGATTTTATAGAGGTTTTTGGGAGATTCAAGGCCTTCTTCCCTATATTTTCATCAATTTCTTTATGGGTGTTCAAGGAACTTTAAGTCCATCCATTTCCAGGTATGTAGGATTTTAAAATGGGTGGAATTCTTCCTCACCCATGCCCAATTTCGATTAAAATCATGAATCCTCCTATTCAAGTCTATGGGGTTTTACCCAAAGCATGACAATGTGATTTCTCTTTATGGGTATGATTTAATTGAGTTTTAATTATTGAATTATGCATGTTGGGCAGATTTTAAATTAACTTCATCAAAATCATGTTTCAATCTTTTTAAGTTTAAAATGCCCATTGATGAAAGTTCATTAAAGTTATGATTTATGATGAATATTAATTATTTTGAGTTTATTTATGATGGAAAAGCATGAAATCAAGTTACCCATGTTTATGAGCACGTTTTGAAAGAATTGAGTATGATGAAGTAATGGGCAATGCCCACATGATGAAGAATGATTTATGATTTATGAAACGAATTTCATGATTTATTGATTTATCATGTTGGTCGATGAAAAGGGCCTTTGATTCTTGGCTTTAAAGGGGATCAATAATGATAAATGTTATTTTCTAGCTAATGAATCTTAATGCATGTTGTCAATGATTTATGTATGAGCCTATATGCATGTTTTTGGGAGCCGTGTATAGTATTGAGCAGTCCGGCGTTTAAAGGACTATGTCGATGTCTTATAACCACGTGCCACCGTAGGTTGTAAATGATATGATGTATTGATAATGATCCCCTCAAATGTTATATCACGCCTTATGCATGACCCTCGCCTGGCAAGCCAGGGTCGGCTCTGCCCACTTAAGCTAGACAGTGGGGCATCATGAAAGGCTCTACCATGATGGTGTCGGTTATGACGAGTCCTCTCATTGTTCCGCATGTTTTATGCATTGTTATGTTTATGTTATGGGCTCAAGTTATATTATGATAAAGTTATTTACGATTATGATAATGAATGATTATGAATAATTTGAAAGTCTTGAGCCCTATGTTTTATTACAAAGATCTTGACGCAAGCATGATGTCATTCTCCTATGTCTATTTATGAGTTTACTTTACTTTCAAAATGTCTGTTTTACTTACCTTGCATACTCAGTATATTCCACGTACTGACCGCATACTTTCTATGCTGTATCATTACATGATACAGGGTCCGTATCTCAGGCTCATCCTCATCCTTAGTCCATCTCAGTCTATGCTATTAGCTTGTTGGTGAGTCCTCATGTTACGAGGACCGTTTGATAAACTTTCCTATTGATTATGTTTCAGTATTGCTCGGGTTAGTTGGGGATGTTGTCCCATCAACCCATCTTATGTATTAGAGGCTTTCGAACAAATGAGTAGTACTCAGCTTATGTAAATATTTGGTATTTCCTAATGCTATGTCATTATACGTTTCCGCGATGTTTTATGCTTAATATTTCATTTTTTAAAATGAGATAAGTTGTATGCATGTGCCATGGGTTGACTTGGGATCCCTCGGTGTCCCTTGTCCCGTGTCTACGATCCGGGTGTACGTCTGGGTCGTGAAAAACTTGGTATCAGAGCCATAGGTTTGAAGTGTCCTAGGGTGTCTAAAAGCCGCGTTATGTAGAGTCTTTTTCATGAGTGTGAAGCGCACCACACCTATGACGAAGAGGCTACTAGACGTTTAGGAAATTTTCCTTCTTTCATGTTCTATGTCGTGCGATGAAAAACCTTTCCATCCTTCTAATTCGTGCGATTTGCGATTGCAGAGTTATGGCTCATAGAAGAATGAACGGAAGGAGGAATGGAAATGATGAAGGCCATTGAGATGGCAATGACCATGGGCATCTGCAAGCCCCACCTGTTCTGGAGCCCCAGTCACCAGAGCCAGCTGCCCACACCGAGTTTCGATCGGCGATTCAGATGTTGGCGCAGGCCTTGACCGCTCAGGTCAATTAGTAGGCTATTGCGCAGGTTCTACAGAATGGCAATGCAGCGACGGCTCGGATTAGAGACTTCTTGGGGATGAACCCTCCCGAGTTCACGGGATCAAAGGTGGATGAGGATCCACACGAGTTCATTAAAGGGATCTTGAAGGTCACTCAGGTTATGGGGGTGACAAATGGGGAGTGTGTAGACTTGGACTCATATCATCTAAAAGAGGTCGCTCATATTTGGTACAAGCAATGGAAGGACAGCAGGACAACGGGTGCGGGCCCTATCAGTTGGGATGAATTCCACATGGCCTTTCTTGATAGGTTCTTCCCTCGGGAGATGAGAAAATTGAAAGCAACTGAGTTTGTTACCTCAAGCAAGGAAAGATGACAGTGCTGGAGTATTCGCTTGAGTTCACCCAGTTGTCAAAATATTCCCCAGAGTTGGTGATGGATCAGAGGGCGCGGGTGAGCCGATTTGTTCATGTCGTGGCCAGTTATTTAGACAAGGATTGCAGGACTGCCATGCTTCATCAGGATATGGACTTTCCTCGCATAGTGTTATATGCCCAGCAGATGGAGGCGGCTCGTGTGAGGGAGAGGGAGGCAAAGAGAGCCCGGACAGATAGTCGTGGGTTTTCACATCATAGGTTCGGCAGTGGCTACCGTCCACAGTTTCAGCAGAGGCCACTAGCCCCAGCCCCATCATCAACTAGTGTCGCGTCCAGGCCCAGGGGTGATAAGAGGAGCAGGGCTTCAGGGTCGAGGGATCAGAGGGGAACCCAGTTAGGGTATACCTCTCCAACCTGCGGGAAGTGCGACAAGAGTCACATTGGGGAGTGCCTGCTTGGTTCAGATGTATTCTTCGGGTGTGGTAGATCTGGGCACATGCGCCGAGCATGTCCATATGATAGACAGGGTGATGATAGAGGTCTAGTACAGACCACCAGGACAGCAGTAGCTCCAGCCCATTCAGCTCCACAGGGAGCATCTACTAGCAGGGATGGCGGTCAGCGCCAAAACCGATTCTATGCCCTTGCCTCACGTCGGGAGCAGGAGACTTCGCCAAACGTGGTCACTTGTATGTTGCTGTCTTTCATATTGATGTTTATGACTTATTAGACCCCAGAGATACATTGTCTTTCATGACTCCTTACATTGCTAGTAGCCTTGGAGTTAGTCCTGAGACCTTGTCAGAACCGTTTTCAGTTTCGACCCCTGTTGGCGATTTGGTCATAGCTAGACGAATATATGGAGGATTCCCGGTCACTGTGTTGCATAAGGTTACCCCCCCAAACCTTGTAGAGTTAGCCATGACTGACTTTGACATTATTCTTGGCATATATTGGTTGTTTGCATTTTATGCTTCGATTAATTATAGGACCAGTACCATGGATTTTCATTTTATGGGTGAGTCAGTTTTGGAGTGGAAGGGTAGTTCGGTAGTTCCGATAGGTCAGTTTATTTCCTATCTTAAGGCTAGAATGATGATCTCTAAGGGATGCATGTACCACCTATTTAGGGTTAAGGATGTGGAGTCTAAGATCCCAACTATCCAGTCAGTTTCGGTGGTGTGCGAATATCCAGAGGTGTTTCCCGAGGATTTGCCAGGTGTTCCTCCGGAAAGGGAAATTGATTTTTGTATTTATCTATTTCCAGATACGCAATCCATTTCTATCCCTCCTTACAGGATGGCTCCAGCCGAGCTAAAGGAATTAAAGGATCAGTTAAAGGATTTTTTGGACAAGGGCTTCATTAGACCGAGCCAGTCTCCATGGGGTGCACCAGTTCTATTTGTTCAAAAGAATGACAGTTCCATTCGCATGTGTATTGACTATCGGCAGTTGAACAAGGTTACTATCAAGAATGGGTACCCCTTACCCAGGATCGATAATTTGTTTGACCAGCTTCAGGGTGCCACGTGCTTCTCCAAGATTGATCTTAGGTCTGGGTATCACCAGCTCAGAGTTCGGGAGAGTGACATCCCCAAGACCGCCTTCAGGACTCGGTATGGTCACTATGAATTTGTTGTTATGTCTTTCGGACTAATCAATGTCCCTGCAACTTTTATGGATTTAATGAACAGGGTGTTCAAGGAATATCTGGACATGTTCGTGATTGTGTTCATCGATGACATTCTTATATACTCCCGGAGCAAGGAGGAGCATGGCACTCATTTGAGAATAGTGCTGCAAACCCTCAAGGATCGTCAGTTGTACGCAAAGTTTAGCAAGTGTGAATTTTGTCTAAACTCGATAGCATTTCTAGGACATGTGGTATCGAGAGAAGGCACAAGGGTAGATTCCCAGAAGATCGAGGCAGTGAAAAATTGGACTAAACTGGTGAATCCTTCAGAAATTCGGAGTTTCTTGGGCTTAGCTATCTATTACCGGAGGTTTGTTGAGGGTTTCTCATCCATTGCAGCACCTTTGACCAAGTTGACTCAGAAAAAGGTGAAGTTCCAATGGTCAGAGGATTATGAGAAAAGCTTCCAGGAATTGAAGACCTGACTCACTTCAGCACCAGTGTTGACCTTACCCGAGGGTACCGATGGCTTCATTGTCTATTGTGATTCTTCGAGAGTCGGACTGGGATGTGTGTTGATGCAGCGTGGGAAGGTAATAACATATGCCTCGAGACAACTGATAGTCCATGAAGAGAATTATCCGACCCACGATCTTGAGCTAGCCGTGGTGGTATTTTCATTCAAGATATGGCGGCATTACTTGTATGGGGTCCACGTAGATGTATTTACGGATCACAAGAGTTTGCAATATGTGTTCACATAGAAAGATCTGAATCTTTGGCAAATGAGGTGGTTGGAGTTACTTAAGGACTACCTCTACCACTCGGGAAAGGCTAATGTGGTTGCGGATGCACTTAGTAGGCTCATCATGGAGAGTGTGTCTCACGTGGATGAGGGAAAGAAGGAGTTGGTGAAGGATGTCCACCGTCTTGCAAGGTTGGGAGTTAGATTGATCGAGTCGACCGATGGCGGTGTTGTTGTGCGTAACGGGTCTGAATCGTCCTTGGTGGTTGATGTTAAATCTAGGCAAGATGAGGATCCAATATTGAGGAAGCCGAAGGAGGCGATGCGGAGTCAGAAGGTGGAGGTCTTCTCCTAAGGGGGAGATGGTGTGCTACGATACCAGGGTCGACTATGTGTTCTGGACGTTGATAATTTGAGAGTTTAGATATTTCATGAGGCACATGGTACCAGATATTCTATTCATCCAGGATCCACGAAAATGTATCGGGAGTTGCGAGAAATCTATTGGTGGGATGGTATGAATAAAGATATTGTGGAGTTCGTAGCAAAATATCAAAACCGCCAGCAAGTGAAAGTCGAACATCAAAGGTCGGGAGGCGTACTTTAGGATATCAGCATCCCCAGTTGGAAATGGGAAGAGATTAATATGGATTTTGTTACAGGCCTACCTCGTACTCGTCGACACTATGAGTTCCATTTGGGTGGTGGTGGACAGGCTAACAAAGGCTGCACATTTTCTACCGTTCAAGACCACGGATTCAGCGGATGATTATGCTAAGTTGTATATTCAGGAGTTGGTTCGACTTCATGGAGTGCCCCTGTCTATTATTTCAGACCGAGGTACTCAGTTTACCTCTCAATTCTGGCGTTCTTCTCAAAAAGGACTTAGGACGCAAGTTAAGCTCAGTACAGCCTTCCATCCGCAAACAGACGGCCAGGCAGAACGAACCATTTAGACCCTCGAGGATATGTTGAGGGAATGTGTTATGGATTTCAAAGGTAGTTGGGATGATCATTTTCCCTTGATTGAGTTTTCTTATAATAACAGTTACCACTCTAGTATCCAGATGGCACCGTTCGAGGCTCTTTACAGGCGGAGGTGTAGATCTCCCGTCGGATGGTTTGAGGTTGGTGAGAAAGTTATGATAGGACCAGATTCGGTTCATGAGGCGATGGTGAAGGTTCAGTTGATAAGGGACCGGTTGAAAACCGCTCAGAGTCGTCAGAAATTGTATGCTAATGTGAGGAGAAGAGATTTGGAGTTTGATGTGGACGACTGGGTTTTTCTAAAGGTATCTCGCATGAAGGGAGTCATGCGGTTTGGAAAGAAAGGGAAACTCAGTTCCCGATATGTTGGCCCCTATCGGGTTGTGAGAAGAGGTTGTAAGGTGGCGTATGAGTTGGAGTTGCCCTCGGAACTATCTTCGGTTCATCCCGTCTTTCATGTGTCACTTTTGAAGAAGTGCTTGGGTGATCCAGCCTTGGTAGTT
This sequence comes from Datura stramonium, assembly GCA_018107945.1. Lineage (NCBI taxonomy): Eukaryota > Viridiplantae > Streptophyta > Magnoliopsida > Solanales > Solanaceae > Datura > Datura stramonium. Next base: position 88,879 of record JACEIK010002080.1, on the reverse strand, counting down.
TCGGTAGACAGCATTGGAGTGAAAGACAGCCTCATTTATGAATAAATTCCTGTTGAAATCTTGGATCGTCATGTTTGGAGACTGAGGAACAAAGAAGTAGCTCCAGTAAAGATGTTATGGAGAAATCAGCATGTTGAGGGGGCTACGTGGGAAGCCGAAGCAGATATGATGGCTAAATACCCTTATTTGTTCCCTACTGGCTCGGTTCCGACTTAAGATATCAGTTTTTCCCTATGACTCTATTTAGTTTTCATTTTTGGTTCATGTGTGCAAGTTTCTTTTATGTGTATGAATGAGTATGTAAAGTATGAGGTCAGTTTAGCTATATGGTTTTATTCGAAGGTAGTCATTCCGTGAAATTTCGGTTAAAATAATCTATATATGGCTATGATAAATTGTATGTTTCTGTTTGCTGCTTGTTTCCTACATTCAAGGACGAATGTTTCCAAGGAGGATATATTGTAATACCCCAGAAAGGGCTAAGAATAGACCTAGGAGTTAAATTTGGAGAAGTGTAGAAAAACTAGCAAAAACATCACAGAACGGAAGACCCTACGACTCATGGTAGGGTACCGCGAATTGTCACAAGCTGTCGTGGTTTGGGAGGTCAGGGAATCAGTAGAGACAACGGCTGGTGCAACGACCCGTTGTAAGGAATAATGAGTCGTTGTCATCAGTTGTGGGGAGGTTTGGACTTAGGCTGATGAGGAAGCAATGAGACATCCCACGATTCATGGTTATGAGGGAAGACCCATTGTTTCAAATCGTCATTCGTGGGTTGAAGGTTCCAGTGCAGACAACAGATGGAAACCACGACTCGTTGGAAGTCACCATGAGTCTTGGTGAGGCTCGTGGGAAGGAAAGCCAGATTTGGTGAAGGAGTTGACAACGGTCGATCCAACGACTCGTTCTTTGATGTCATGACTCGTCTTGTTGAGCCGTGGGAAGGATCCGAGGCCTGAGATGAAATAGTGGACTCAACAACTCGATACCACGAGTCATGGTATGTTGTCATGACCCATTGGGTAGGTCATTGGTCCATCCGGGATAGGTTTTCAGGGAAATTATTTTAAGGGTATTTTCAACCTTTCCACATTTTTACCCCTAAACTACGTCATTTGGGATATTTTCTGAGTATGATAATATGAGTTAAGTCCTTTATACATGCCCATTCTCATGCAAGGATTTTAGAGAGGTTTTTGGGAGATTAAAGGCCTTCTTCCCCATATTTTCATCAATTTCTTTGTGGGTGTTCAAGGAACTTTAAGTCCATCCATTCCCAGGTATGTAGGGTTTTAAAATGGGTGGAATTCATCCTCACCCATGCCTAATTTCAATTAAAATCATTAATCCTCCTATTCAAGTCTATGGGGTTTTACCCAAAGCATGACAATGTGATTTATCTTTATGGGTATGATTTAATTGAGTTTTAATTATTGAATTATGCATGTTGGGCAGATTTTAAATTAACTTCTTCAAAATCATGTTTCAATCTTTTTAAATTTAAAATGGCCATTGATGAAAGTCCATGAAAGTTATGATTTATGATGAATATTCATTATTTTGAGTTTATTTATGATGGAAAAGCATGAAATCAAGTTACCCATGTTTATGAGCATGTTTTGAAAGAATTGAGTATGATAAAGTAATGGGAAATGCCCATATGATGAAGAATGATTTATGATTTATGAAACGAATTTCATGATTTATCGATTTATGATGTTGGCCGATGAAGAGGGACTTTGATTCTTGGCTAGACATGTTTAAAGGGGATCAATGATGACAAATGTTATTTTCTAGCCAATGAATCTTAATACATGATGTTAATGATTTATGTATGATCCTATATGCATGTTTTTGGGAGCCGTGTCTAGCCCCGAGCAGCCCGACGTTCAAAGGACTACGTCGGTGTCTCATAACCACGTGCCACCATGGATTGTAAATGATATGATGTATTGATAATGATCCTCTCAAATGTGATATCACGCCTTATGCATGACCCTCACCTAGCAAGCCAGGGTCGGCTCTGCCCACTTGAGCGAGACAGTGGGGCATCATGAAAGGCTCTACCATGATGGTGTCGGTTATGACGAGTCCTCCCATTGATGATGGTGTCTGATGACGCAGTCCTCCCATCAAGCTTCGCATGTTTTATGGATTGTTATGTTTATTATGGGTTCAAGTTATACTACGATAAAGTTATTTTACGATTAAGATAATGACATCAATGATTTGAAAGTCTTGAGCCCTATGTTTTATTACAAAGATCTTGATGCAAGCATGATGTCCTTCTCCTATATCTATTTATGAGTTTACTTTACTTTTAAAATGTCCTGCTTTACTTAATTCCTGAACCTCCGCACATTTAACGCATCGACGCATACTTTCTATCATGTATCGTTTCATGATACAGTGGTCCGAATCTCGCACTCATCCTCATCCTTAGTCCATCTTAGACTACGCTATCGCCGTTGGTGACTCCTCATTTTTCGAGGGCCGTTTGATAAACTTTCCTATTGATTATGTTTCAAGATACTCTGATTAGTTGGGGATGTTTGTCTCCATCAACCCATATTACGACATTTGATGAACGGTAGTAGTACTAGCCTTATGTAAATATTTGGTATTTTCTCGGCTGCTATGTCATGGTTACGTTTTCACGATATTTTATGCTTAATATTCTCAATATTTAAATGAGATTAGTTGTGCCGAATGTGCTACTGGTTGACTTTGGGTCCCTTGTACCGTGCTCGATCGAGGTGTATCGTCGGTCGTGACACCGGCATAGCGTGATAATGCCCACTTCACCAAGAACTCAAAAGAATTTCTAAAGTTTGATTCTTTCTAGAATGAGGAAACAAACAAAATTGGTGGTTTCATGTGGAGACATATTAATAGCAAACTCTCACACTATGATTTATACCATAGAACATGGTAAAGACGAAAAAAGTATAGGATCTTCATATCTTATCACCGCACAAAGTGAGCAAGCTACCTCATCTAAAATGGAGTTTGATGAGAATTTGGAGGATATTTCCTCGTGTTATCACATACGTGTCAATGATGGAGATCCTCAGAGGATGAAGATGCCGGAGACGCTCCACCGTAATCCTGAAAAAGCGAGTGAAGAACACAATAGAATCTTTAAAGGAATAATTCCAAGACAACGAAGACCTAAGGTCAAATTATCTAAATGCTTTCTCAGGGTTGATTTAAGAAACTAATATGAGAATATACTGAAAATAAAAGGATGTATTTTACCGAGTTATAAAGCTGCCCATTGATCTCAAAGTGGCAATCCATCCGATCGCAATAAAAATGCTCATCCTACAGCGTGCTCGTAGACACTTTAGGACTAGACTTGGTTTTATTGATTGAAAATAAAGTAAACAAACTCATCAAGTCGACTTTATTTGCAAAGTTAAATACTCCATGTGTATTTCAAGTATAATCTCAAGGATTTATGAAGAATGACCAAATTGAGTTTGTTTCGACTAACAAATCTCAATAATGCATACTTTAAGGATGAATTTTGGATCTTCCATACCATAGTTGATTTACTGATTCTACCAATTAGTTACCAGATGATGTCTTTCTATAGACGGTTCATCAAACTATAACCAAATTCACATGGAATCAAAGGATAATAACTCACTACATCCAAGATGAAGAAATCACCCGCATTCGTACACTCAAGGGTATTTATTGCTACAAGATGATAATTTTGGTTTTAAAATTATTTGGTGTCAACATATCAAAGGGCTATAGCATATTTTATCATTTGGGTTCCCATAAAAATGTCAATGTTATGTTGATGACTTTGTGGTTAAGTCAAGAAAGAGGATCGACCACTTGCAAACTTGAGAATGGTGTTCGAGTTGCTCAATATATCAACTCGTAATTAACCCATTGAAATATGCCTTTGGAGTTACTTTTGAAAAGTTCCTTGGTCTCATTATGTGACATCGAGGAACCGAGATCGATCGTCAAAGTTGATGCATTTTTAAAAAGCTTCTGAGCCCTGAAATATCTCATGAATTTAAAAGTCACTCAAGGAAAGTTAATGTAGGTACAGGAGATTCATCTCTCGAACCTTAGATGGAAGATGCGAGTCATTAAGTCATTTCATAAAGAAAGGTGCTTTCTTCAAATGACACCAAACTTGTGCTAATGCTTGAGAGCAATTGAACATATAATTTAAGCCTCAAGTTCTAAAGTGAGCTCTAGTACTTGGAAAGTTATTTATACAATACATTTTAGTATAAGAAAGGTTTGTCGACATTATCGGGTCCAGGAGAGAATAGTGAATCGAAAGCAAACTCCCTTTATTACTTGAGCAAAATAATGACACCAAATGAGTTTAATTATTCACCAATTGAAAAGTTATGCTTGGAGCTAGTCTTCTCGATTCAAAAGTTAAAATAATATTTCCAAGCTCATATTGTTCAATCTTATTTCTGTGAGCAATTCCATCAAGTTTGTGATGTTAAACCGTTCTCGCTGATCAACTAAAGTGGTACTCCAATTTCAATAGTTTGAGATTATGTACATCCCTCAAAGCTATAAAGTACAAGCATTATAAAAACTTCTAAGCAGATAACTTGATACCTATGATTAGGAGCTATCGATGAACTCGTTGACGAAGACGCAATGGCTATCAAATTCAACCTCCATGGAAGATATATGTTGATGGTGCTGCCAATAATGTGGTGAAGATGGTGTGGGATGCCGTTTTATCACTTCCATAAGGAGAGGTTCCCACATATTCCTTTACCTTATCAGACAATGTTGCTCAACAATGTCACAAGATCAAGCATTAATACTTGGGATTAAAATGGTTGTCGATATGAAGAAATTACACTTGCAACTCTTTAGTGACTCCCGCTGGTGATGAACTTCTCTTTAAGTGTGTATGAGGTCAAGAAGCCCAAACCACATCCTTATCATGGTTATGCTTAGAAAATGATAGGATGACTTGGAGATGTGTCCGTCCAACATATATCGAGGAAGGAAACAAGTCGATGCCTTGTTGTTCTAACTTCAACACACATCCTATCTCGATCAAAACGTATATTACTATCTGTCAAAAATGGGTAGTAATGCCACCAAGTGAGGATGAATATGCAAAAATGAGCCGAGCATCTCGGATACTATTTTTCAAGATGTGAAGGAAGACCCAAGAACAAGCTTAATCGACTACTCGAAGTTATGGCATACCACCTAAAAATCTCAAGTTGTTAAGGACCTGAATAACCATCCAGCATCTTATTTCTTTTACTCAAAGATACACTATATAAAAAGATCATTCAAGTGGAGTACTTTATGATTTTGGGAAAATAAGTAGTCCAAGTTTACAAGAAGTACATTCAGTGAGTATGTGGATCATATTAATCTAGACCTAAACTCCATTTCAAGATAAAAGAATGAGATACTATCAATGGTGAAAGACTTCTTAAACTACACTCGAAGATGCAAGGCCAATTTCATGCAAGTTTTATATATCAACCCTTGAAACATACACAACCGAAAGCCAGATTTTTGGCTATTTGGACACTCTGAGTATTGATGTTGAGTTGATTGATCGTCAAAATCTGGGTTGACACTTGTATATCTTGGCTACAACAAATTACTTCTCAAACGGGTTGAAAACAAATAATCTAAAGAAGTATATAAGCGAGAATGGTGCAAACTTCATTCGAGTAACATCATCTACTACTTTGACATTCCTCATTACATATTAATGGACAATGGCAAGTCATTTGATAAAAAGTTGATAAACAAGATTTGTGTTCTCTTTGGGTTTAGTTTCCACAAATCTTCTATGTATCATGCTTCCGCCAATGATCTAGTCAAGCATTTAATAAGACTCTTATGAAATTGTCAAGAAGGTTGTATCCAAGTCCAAATGAGATTTGCATGACCGAATGCATGAAGATTTGTGGGCATATAAGATGAATCACCCGTGCACCAATGCAAAGTTCACCTCCATACCTCACACGGAGTAGACGCGTAGATCTCACCACTCGAGTGTCAAATACCTTATTTAAGACTTACTATTTAAGAAGGGATCACCGAATGAGAAAATGCTCAATCGAGGTCTCTGCAGTTGTGAAACATTTGATAAGAAGAGGCTAAGCTCAATAAAAATCCCTGACCTTATCAAGCCCGTTTCATTCGTGCTTTCAACAAAAAGGTTCGCCGAAGTTGATTAGAAAGCTTGGAGACTGTCCTGAGTAAGAAAAGCCGTTATCAATTTCTAGAAATATGGGGAAAAATTCAATCTCTTAAATGCGATGGACCATATGTCATACAAAAACATATTCAAGTAGCTCTTAAACTTATTGATGTATATGGCACGAGATTCAAACAATCCCATAACATGAAATTTTCAAGAGGTACTATCTTAAACCACACCGTATGCTCCCTAATGCACGAGCACAAACTACATGTTACACCTAGATCGTAAGAGTACAAACTATGCAGATCCAAAAATATTCGCTAAGTTGAAAAACTTATAAAAGGCAAATTAGAAAAAAGTTATTAGGATATATAGAAAAGTCTGGGCTAGGTAGAAAATCTTACAAAAGGCATCCTAGAAAAAAAGTTAAGACATTAAAAGTCTGCTAGGTTGAAAATCTCATAAGGAGAGGCCTAGGAAAAAGTTAGGATATATAGAAAACAAACTCACTCTTTATGAACTACTAAATGACTTGATCCTCTTCACCGAGATACATAGAAGCCACGTAGAGCTTCATTCTAAGGTCTGGTATCATGAATTCAAAAATGTTTGACATCACCCCCATTTTTCGAGTAAAGTATGATGAATTAGCGGGGCCGACCGGACATATGAACATCAAATAGACATGAATCCTTTCATTAAAATTGGACCTTCATGAAATACTAGTGGTTCAATGGGGGAAAATTTCAATGTCTTTCTCTGATGGGATGATTGTAATTTAGCAAGATCACATCTCGATAGTTAAAGTATCAAATCTTTTGTCTTCTCAAGTTGAAGTCTTCAACCGCTGTTCTTCAAGTCGAGCCAAACCCCAATATCCGCAAGTTGAAGTCATCAATGTTAGCTAAATATTCAAGTTGTTGTCACTAAGCCACCAAGTTCTGCTCAAGGCCTTATAATTTGCCGCTATAAGGTGAAAAATTTTAGTCCCTATTGACATTAAGATGAACTTTTCATGAATTTATCCTGTGCGATCTCTGTACTTTAGTTTTAAACGTGTTAAAGCCACTAAACCAAAAGTAGTTACCTAAAATAAGTTTAACTTCATCGTATGATAGCTTCAGCCTGAGATTTTTCTAAACCTTTAGTCTCTCAACCATCCGTTTCAACTCCTTAAGAAGCTCTCTTTCAGCCTTAGTATGGTAACACGATTCATCACGCCTCATTAACTTAACATCCCCCTTGTTTCTGTTTGTCTAAAGTGAAGCAAGAAATTCATTTTGCACAAGGCGTAAAACATATGCTTTCCGTTACCGTATTCTTCGCATGGGTTGGCCAATCTTGACGTATCGTAACCAAAGAAACATTCCATCCAGACAACGTAACGTAGAACAGACCGGGAGCCACCTCAAGACCTTGTCGGCTCTCTTTAAGGATTTATTCTTAAAAGAATCCATAAATTTTCAACCTTAAGATGGACAAAATTTAATCCTTTTTTTCATCTTAAACCTGGTCTTTTCATGGATTTATCCTTATGATTAAAATTTTAAGGCTTAAGGTGGAAAAAGTTTGTCCTTTTTATTAAGCTATCCTTCACCTAATTTATCCGTAGCATCTCTAAGTTTATAGTTTGAAGGTGGATAAAATTTGTAACTTTGCACCCTTAAGCTAGTTTTTCATTGATTTATCCTTAAAAGAATCTCTAGCCTTTGGGTCTTAAGTGAACACAATTTTCTTTCTTTGCACCTTAAGACGGGCTCTCACGGATTTCTCCTTTAAAAAATCTCTAAATTTTCAAACCTTAATATGGACAATTTTAGTTCATTTTCAATCTTGGTCCTCAAAGACTATGAAATATAAAGTTTCGCTCGACAATGTGAAATCTTTGACTTGATGATGTGGAAGTCTTTAGCTTAGACGATGTAAAGTCTTTGGCATGTATGAGAAAACGACTTAAGCTAAGACGATGTGAAGTCTTTGCCTCGAGAAATATAAAGATTCCTTTGGCTTAGATGATGTAAAGTTTTGTCGCGACCATGTAAGGTCTGATTAGAAATTGTAAAGTCTTCTGCCGTGGATAATGTAAAATTGCCTCGTATAAGCCACACTTTGCTCCAATGAGGCGATATCTACCTCAAATGGTGTAAAGTATTTTCTTCAGAATGCAATTGCCCCTCAACATTACTTAAAGATCAACTTTATTGTCTCGAGAATTTTTTTCTCTTTGAAAAAAGTATATATAAATCTACAAATAGAAAAAAAGAACGTAAGAGACGATAAAAGAAAATATAGGAAAGAAAGTTATCTCGATGCTATACTACCGTGGACTTGTGGACTCAATGAAATAACAAATGGATGAGCATTGTTTTTTTATGTAGACTTGGGAATTCATTTTTATGTAAGTAATATTAGATATGGATAAGAGGGGCCGCAATCATCGCCTTCTGTCGAATTCAAATTCCATTAAGCCGCGAGGGCACCCACCATCCCCGTAGGTGAATTCCTTTCTTTATTAAACATTTAATTATATAAGAATTACAAAGAAGTAATGATAAATAAGCAACTAACTTCTAAGGTGCGACATAAGTGAAGTCTAAACTCAACAATCCAAAGACCCGGGTGACACCGGTACAAGAGCATCTATGAGCTCAAATAAGCCTAAAACTAAAACAACCAGTTCGAAAGAAAATAAGATGGAAAGTAAAATTTGAAGTCTCAATCTCGGTTGATTGCCGAAGAGGAAGCATCTCACCTCATGTAACACCCTGAAAGTTCCTAAGACTAGACCCAAAACTAGTGAGTTGGAGATATTTCAATGACCTGTACTTTCTACTAAGTTTGGAACTCCGTTTCTAGGTATATGATAGGTCCGAGAGCTCAATGGAATTCTATGGATAATAGGTGTTAATATCAATCCTCAAGTGTGAGAAGTGAAATGGATACAAATTAAGGTCATAAGAAACTTCTAGCATAAAGTTGAGTTAAGAGCATTCTCAATGATCGAAGTTTTTTCGTACAAGTTCTAGAAAGGGTCAACTTCAACTTAATATAGATACCATTTTACAAAGTGTTTTAGGGTGATTCAATATATTAAATTGAATCTCTTTGAGTCTTCTTCCAACATCCAACCTTGCGAACTGAGTTTAGAGTAAATGCTATGAGTACTTTAGGGTGAAAAACGAACCAAATCATGTGTAATGATCTCATAACTCATTAAGTCACCCAACGACTGCTATGGCCAAAATTGTTGAAAACTTCGCTTCGGTAGGACCTCACGACTCGGTTAAGTGACCCGTTAAGTCACCTCACAACTTGTTAAGTGACTCGTTAAGTGGTAAAATTTAGTGGAAATCCCCAAGACTTCACTGATTGGACCACGCACTTTTTTCCGCACCACGAGTCGTGATAGTCCCCGAGGACCGGCCGGTCCTTTTTTCCTCGAGAAATTTCAAGGTATTTCGTAAAATCCTAGGCTTCTAACTCCTAAGTGACATCGTTGGGTATTAGATAGACAAATTTAAGGGTCCTTCCTAACCTAATCCCTTATTCCACCCAAAAACCTCCCACAAGCTCTTTTCCTCTTTCTTTCCCAAGGCTCAAGATCACCTAGGGTTTTTAAGTGGCTTCAAGATCCAAGTTCAAACTGGGAATTTATCAATCCGTATTTGAGACTTCAACAAGGATTTTTGTTCATCCTTGTGTCCAAAATTTTATGTTAAACCCTAATCTGATTTCTATAAAAGCATGCCTTAGGATTTCGAATCTGGCGTACAGAACGCAGCATGAAGGCGCACTCACGCACCTCCATAGACATAATTTTCCGTACTTTGCTATGTTTCGAGGATCATTATGTGTGTTTGTATGGCTTGTTATATATTTGTGAAAATAGCTAACACACATGATTAGATGCTCTTCGTGTCTAAAAGCTTCTATGAATTTGGTGTATTTGATGCTTTGCAATGAATTTGAAGAAAATGGAATAAAAGTGAGGACTGGAGGAGAAAATCCAAGAAGTGTCCGAAGGTAACGAGTGACATAATGAGTCGTCGTGGTGAAGTGACGACTGTCATCGTGACATTGTGAGCATCCGTCGGGCACACCGGAGGATGTGATGATCCATAGCCACGAGGGACTTAACGGCCAGGCCCCTGTCCTAACGAGTCGTTGGGTGACCCATTGCCACGAATGGGCCTAATGCTGAGGACGACTATGCTTGACTAATCACGACTGCTTGAGGTCCTAACGAGTCACACTTAGTCCGTGACCACTGACGACCTGTAGTCCGTTTTTAATTAGGAAAAGGATATAAAATTCCAAAAATTAAATCCATGAAGGAACAAAAGAAGGTGCAACGCGGCAAGGCTCCAAACGGCCCAAAAATGAATTTCCCACTTCAACTAGGAAAAGAAAATTTAAATCGCAAGTCAAATTCATCAAGGAAAAGGAAAATGATAAATCTACAACTATAAATACCTCTTTATTTTCATGTAATAGGCATGTTATTTTTATGTCTTCAAGAATTGAAGTTTCAAGTTCAAAAGTCTTCAAGTAGGATTAGAGTTTTAAGTCTCAAGTTTTTAGATACAAGTTTGGTGTCTTACGTTTGGAACTTCGAGACGATTATTGAATTGTTCTTCTTTATTGTTGCAATAATCAAGTGAGGCTAAAACCTATTGATTTACTTATAAACATGATAGGCTATTGAGATATATTGATTTACTTATAAACATGATAGGCTAAAACCACCACAACTAAGGTTGTGGGAACCATGAAAAATTAACACACATAGGTAAAATACTTAGTGATTCTTGAATGGAGTTTATGCATGTATTGTTTCTTCTTTCGTTTTAATTGATTTTTAACGGTTGCAAACGTTAGAACTTGCCTTATTCTTACTTACCGGACCAAGGAGGTAGTGAATGGGAAAAGGGATTAACAACGAAGATTTGAGGCTATCAACCCTCATCTAATAGTTTGAACTTGTCTGGGAATAGCTAATCCGATATTAAGGGTAAGGGTTAATCAAGAATACACCCGTAGACGGACCAAGTTGCGTGGTGAAAATCATCTAGATAGGGGACCAATCATTTAGGTGAACCTAACTTACCGATATTGCATGCTAAGCACCGAAATAGACCACTAGTATAAAGCGCCTTGTGGTTATTAAGTCATGGGGAACACTTACCCTAGTTAGTTGCATTAATTTGGAAACAACAAACAATTTCTCAACATTATTATTTATTACTTTTACAAATTCTCCTCTCTTAGGAAATAATTAACTAAAAAGCTTAAGCACTAGCGTTCTTCTACATCCTTCTATATTCTCTGTGGGATCGACCCCAACCTCTAGTTGGGTTCTTTATTGATATCGTCCACTTCATACTTCGTAAGGAGGTGTGGTTTGAGCGTTATCAAAAATTGGTGCCGTTGCTGGGGAATATGGTTTAGGATTTGATTAATTGCTTGTGTTTAACTTTTAGTATTTATTTCCTATTTTTTTGGTTTTTGTTTTATTTTCTGACGTGTCACAAGGCAGCGCGGTACAAGCGGCCAAGATGTGACCATGGTCTCAACAGGTATCTTGATGAAGTCCGAGTAATCAAGATACCTGTGTCGTGCCGCGACGCTAAATCAGGCGCTACTTGCGAGGCAACCCAAGATAAATTTTTCGCTTTTATGTGTTTGTTCAAGTGTGCACGTGATAGCTCATAATTTTTAACAAGACAATTTGAGCACGAAATACATAGATGGGGGAAGTTGCACTTGCCCCCACAAACGACGAGGAGTAGAGGCCCAGGAAGTCTTCTTTCACTCTATTACTTTATGCTTATTTTTTTTACCACTAGGGACAATGTAACTAATTAAGTATGGGGTGGGAGAAGTGAACTTCATATTACCATGCATTCCTTAATTGCTAAATTTGCACATGGTAGGCCTAGTTATTTTTGGGATTTATGACTTATCATGCATGCTTGTTTGTAGTATTTTTTAGTTTTATTTTATTTTGGGTTTCTTCGATTTTTATTTTCGGTACTTTTTCGGTGGATAGTCCCTTAGAACCGACTAGAGAGTCTAGATTTTTTTTTGTCATTGAGTCATGACTTTGCCCGATGATGGATGGATGACGATCGCCTTAAGGGTAAGTTAGTCATTAAGAAGAACAAGACTTGAGCCTAATGAATGCTAGGTGCTTCATTTTAGGTATCATTGAGACTTTATTAAATTCACTCAAAAATGCATGAAAAAGGTAGAAACACTTAGTCTTTTGGAAATTGACTCTTGTACTTGAAAAAATGNACACTTAGTCTTTTGGGAACTTGACTCTTGTACTTGAAAAAATGAGCTTAATTATGTTATGCATGCAATATGAATATATGTGTTTATGTGATCTTGATTTTCATTGTTAAACCATTTTGTGCCATTATGTGATTAAGGAATTTTTTATATACTCCATGCTTGTAAATTGATGTCTAGAATTTGCCCGATGTGTGTGAAAAGTGAAATAAGAATGATGGATTTAGAAAGTGTTATAGGCATTTCTTTGGTAACCGTATTTTTATCCTATTTACCTACCTTGATTGTAATTATCCTAGTTAGCTATGTTTGAGCCTTAGCCTACTCTTTTGATAGTCATATTACAAGCTTAATCCCTTTTGTTCTATTGACTTGTATTTGATCCAAATGACTCCTAGAGAACTTTAATGAAAATTTTTTATAGGAAAGGAGCATAATTTAAAAAGTGTAGGGAAAAGCTAAAAAGTGTGGTGAATTGAAAGAAAAGAAAAAGGTGAAATTTTGCTAAACAAGGAGGGTGATTTTTAATGGGAAAACAAAAAGAAGAAAGACCTTTGAAAAATTGAAGATAAAAAGGATCATGATTTACCAATTAACCGTACCCATTTATTTAAAATGAATCTTCTTTGGCCCTGGTCCTTCTTTGGATATTGTGAACCTCAACATAAGAAAAATGCTAAAGTTGAGGGTGGCTAGAGTAGGGGTTTGCAAAGGGTGGGAACATAAGAAAGGAAAAGAAAAGAAAAAAATGTGTGTGAATAAGCTCAATGATGAAAATAAAAATCACCACTAGTCACCTAAGTTGAAATATTGAAAAATAAACGGAGGTATAAGGAGAAAATTTGGAAATTGAAGAAAGTGCTAATAATCAAAGTGTTGTGAAGTATATTAAAGTTCTTAGGGAGATTAGTCACTATCTTGGCCAAATAGTTCCTACTCGTCTCTTAGCCTACATTACAACCAAATTTATGTCCTAATTGATCCTTGATTCAAAATTCTATATTAGCGGAGTATTATACTAAGGGAAAGCCTATGGGTCTTCTTTTGCATGTATGTTGAGTTCTTTAGGAGAGCGAGCATAAATTATTTTATTTATGCCTAAGTTTATATTGACTTATATCTTGTGTGAGAAAAGGGCATCTCTCCAAATTGTGAGGGGCACAATGGTAAGACTTTGGTT
>JACEIK010002080.1:43572-60306 GCA_018107945.1 Datura stramonium | reverse complement strand
TATACGTATTTTGGTTAGATTTTTCATTCCACTTTGTTTTTGGCAGACTTTTGAGAGAGAAAACACTCAGAACTTCCTCTAGTAATCTAAGGTGAGTTCTACTCAATTTTCATAATTATTACATTAAATTAACAAGGATTAATACTAGAATCATCTTCCTAATCCTTAGATTTCAAGAATCGGATTCAAAAACCATTTAAGAGAATTTCCAGGGAATCCTCACGAGGTACATCCCTTGATTAATTATTGTAATTAAAGGATTTATTAGGGTTCGTGTATCCTATTGAAAGGCGTTATTAACAAGGGGTGATCCTTGAATTTGTCATAAACATGAACTTACCATAGTACTCTAGTTTTTCAAAAAGAGTGAAAATTTATGAGATTTGATCAAAGTCCTAAACTTTATTATCAAAATTGATTGAGTTCATTATTAAACATTGTTGAACACGTTAGAGCATTTTTAGCAGAATTTGAGGCATGTCTCTTTTTTAACATACTTTTGACTACAAAGAGATTTTGAATAGGACTTTATGCGTATGTCGGACAAGCTCGTGTCGAGTCTTCATTTGATTTATATTATGATATACGTATGAAAATGTGTTTTGCCCTATGAACGAAATTAGTTGAGTTGCATTTAAAGTAATGACTTTCCACATGCTTTTGCTCTATAAATGAGCTATTGATTTGAAACATGATTTAATGGCTAACATAGTTTCTAAATTTGAGTAACGATTTGATATACTCTGTTAATAAGATATTGATTTTGAAATATTTTTGACTAACATTTCATGATTGCTACTATATGTGTTCGGTCCTGTATGGGAAATTTGTGCTATTTCAAAGGACGAATAGCTGTTATGGATCCTAACAATATGTTGTGTCAGTTTAGAGCAGTGTTTTTAAAGGCATTTTCGGGGCAAGTCCTGGAGCAAGACATACCAAAAACGCACCGATCATAAATAAAAGGCGTAGATCCCTAAAATGTAAGGCCCAAAATTTGGGGCATAAGTCTCGAGCGTAAAAGTGTAAGTCTCGGGTATAAAAACATAAGTCTCAGGTGTTAAATTTTTTTTATTTTAAAAATATTTTTGCTATAAATAATATTTTTATTATTTGTGTAATGATATTTATTATTTATGCTATCATGTTGTAATATTGTATTGATTTTTTCTAGAATATATCAATAATAAAAGCAACACGCATAGAAAGTAACGTTATAAATAGGTTTTTTGGATGATTATGCCTAAAATTAATAGGACAGAGATTTCATAGCCTTATGTTCCTAAGTCAATTTTATCTATACTTTGACATTACTCATACACTATTTATCCTTATCTTTCTTTGTAATATATACAAGCAATAGTTAGTGCAAATATTAGTCTAGAGTGATACAAGAGATCGATGATGAAGTAGATTATGATTTTATTTTAAAAATTATCTCGTCTATTATTATTTTGTTATTGTAGTTACCTTTCTCAAATAATAATGATAATATTTTTTACTATATTATTGAGATTTATCTGAATTTATTTACAGAATTATTGAAAATATTATTTTTTTTTGAGCTGGCATGTATTTACTTTTTGTGTTGACCTCTATTGGCAATGAGATTACACTGAGTTGACTTTGAACAGTCTGACATGACTTTTGAGCAGAATGACTTGAAATTTACTAATTCTTCACCATTTATAATTGTACTAAGTTTCATGATTTACTTTGTCATTAAATTTGAATTGTTTTATTATAATTAGCTTATCTTAATTATTACTCCCTCTGTCTATTTTTACTTGTTCAGTTTGAAAAATCAACACATAATTTATCACTTAGTTTCTAATTTACCCTTGTAGTTATTTCTCAATATATTTTCCAAAGCATTAAATTTCTTATATTCAAAGGGTGATATAGTAAAATTATCATTCTATTTATTGTTTCTTAAGAGGCGTGCCAAGTCAAACTAGGACAAGTAAAGATAGAAGGAGGAAGTATTATTATGATTATTTGGTTTATATGAACTCTTCCCCAAGAAACTCACTAAGTACCTGATACTCATACATATCATCATTGTTTTTGGTGTTGTGTTAGGTAACGAGGAGGAGCAGATTCCAGCATTACAAGACGCTTAGGAGGGACTTGTTAATCATCAGACTTTTGGTGAACCAACATTCTTACTCATGGGTGTCATTGGTTATTTTACTTGCTTTATTAGATTTTTGAGTTGCTCTCTAGTTAGTTATTCTTTTCATAGAGGCTCCACAGATAGATATTGTGTCATTGGTACTACTTGATTCATTACTTGGCTAATTGGGGGCATTGATATTGGGCATATTTTGATGCCCAATTGTCATATTTTTATCCATATTTGATCATGTTTTGAGTTCATAATCCTTAATGTATGCTTAAATTCATGTATTTGTGTGTTTTATGTGCTAACAAATGGTTTTAGTTGATTTGAGCATAAAACTAAGTAAAAGGAGCTCAAAATAATGCAAGGAATGAAGATTTGAGAATCTGACGGGTCTGGTGCTATGGCTGGCGCCCCGCACCAAGTCCCAAACTTCAGAGAAATATCACAGTCGGGTGCTATGGCTGGTGTCCCGCACCAACACTCGAACTTCAGAGAAAAATATCTCAAGCTGGTGCCATAGTTAGGGCTGCGCGCCAGGCCTATTCTGAAGCTGAAAATTGCTGAAAATTTGACCAAGTCTTTGGAGAGATAGGAGGGGCGGAGTGCTAGACCCATTTTGGGGCGAAAAATACTTATTTTTAAGCCAACTCTTGAAGGGCAAAAGCTTCATTTGAAGGCTCATCTATAAATATAAGCCTTAGGTCATTTATTACAGAGTTTTTGACTTCTTGGAGTAGTTTTGGACTGCTTGAAGCACTCTTCACTCATTTTTATTCCGTGGTTCATTCATGAAAGTTTGTAAGCAGTTTGGAAGGAAGAAAAAGTTATACAACTAGGTGTTTCTCTTCTTTACTTCATTTTTTTGTATGATGATGACTATTTATTCATTTTTCCGCTTGTCTATGAGTGCCTAAACTTATAATTTAGTGTTATGGCCATTGTAGATGGTTGATTGTTCGAAAGCGTAATAAACTTGGTTTTGGTTCTTCTCTATAGTTGTTATTTATTTGTTTTAATTTATTATTTATGAGATTGATCACCTTATGAGTAATCTATTGGCTTTCAATTGAACTTGAGAAAGGGAATCAAAAGGGTTAAAAATAAATACAGAACCGAAATTCAAAGACCCTTGAACCCATTGGTGATAGGATAGAAGTTGTTATTAAGGATAAGGATATACCCTTCAACCCCGTTTAGTTGAAATACAAGTTGGCATAATCGTCGTTTCATGTTCTCCTGCGACCATAGGGATATAGATGTTAGGGTGCATGAGATAGTTCTTGGATGCTAGGGATAGTGGCAAGAAATGAGATAGTAACTTGCAACTAACAACCGTAGGAAGAATCATGCTAGTTTAATTACGTCTGAAAAACTCAATATGAAACCAACCAAGTGTCATTGCCCTAGTTTGTTATCATTATAGAAATACAATCAAGCTTGCATTCATTTATAGTTAATCTTTACATTTGAAGTTTAGTAGTTTAAATTTCCAAACCAATCTCCAATTTATTTGTTTCGTAGATTAGTGAAATCAAAGTAACAACCTTATAACGATTAAATTGGCAAGTCCCAATGAGTACGATATCTGGACTTAACAATCCTATATTACTTGACGATCATGTGTGCGTCGCTTGGGCAACATCAAGTTTTTGGCGCCGTTGTCGGAGAATTAAATATTGTTTAATCATTTGTAGGTTAGAATTTTATTTCACTAGTATGTATTTTATGTTTGTTTCTTATTTTTGTTGAATTTCACAGGGTTATTTACCTTAGTGTATGCCAAGCACGAGAAGTCAAGGATCATCCTTAGCTTCTCTTGATCCTGAAATAGAGAGAACCTTTTGAAGGATAACTATGGAGAACAACGAGCAAGCAGCAGGTGAAGAGAATGAGAAAGTTATAGTGATGCAGTTTTCTAGGCTGAATATGGAGAATGCTTCCAAAGTAATTGTTAAACCGGCCATCACTAGGAACTTTGAGATGAAAGAAGGGACTGCGCGATTGGTCCAAAACACTTGTCAATTTCAGGGAAAGCCGCATGAAGATTCCCACAGGCATCTGATGATGTTTGTAGAGTTGAGTGAAAACTTTCACTGACAGAACGTGTCAGATGAATATGTCAAGTTGACTCTGTTTCCATTTGCACTGATCGGAGAGGCCAAGGAGTAGCTTCAAAATGAGCCTGCAGGATCTATCACAACTTTGGAGATTCTGTCCAACAAGTTCATCAATCATTTTTTCTCTTCGAGAAGAACTAAAGAACTGAGAGGAAATATCTCCAGATTCATATAGAGAGATGGAGAAACACTATAGCTCAGTCATGGGAATGCTAGAAGGGTTACTTGAGAGATTGTCCATACCACATGCAACCTAAGGAGATAATCAGGCACAATTTCATTGAGGGTCTGAAGCTCGAGTCTAAGATACTTCTTGACGCTACAGCACAGGGATAGATTCTGTCCAAAAGTTATAATAAAATTGAGGCTCCTTGAACATCATGTCTGCAAGGAGTCGGGATTATCAAGATTCAAGCTAAGGATTGGCAGTAGCAAAGATGCTGGAAAAGCTTGAGGTGGATGGTGTAGCGATAATCAGACACAGATATTAGCCAATTGGTGAATGTGATTAGTAAGTTGGTAACCTCACCAGTAGAATGCCAAGTGCAGCAGGTACATCAGGTACAAATCCCACTACTATTGTGTGAGGCGTGTGGTGAAGGCCACACTTTTTCAGGTTGTCCTCCTAATCCCGAGTCTATATATTTTGTGGGACAACAAGACAGTGGTGGAGGTTTTGCAAGTAATGGCTATAATCAGGGGTACCAGAGTGGAGCGAATCTCCCATTGGGAGGAAGGCCCCAAAACACTTATCAAAGGTCATAGGGCCAGCAGCAAAGCAGTTATCTTGATGAGACAATGAAGAAATGGATGGTGCATCAGACACAAGTGGTAAATGAAATTCATAAATCCATTTATGAGTTTGAAAGATAAATATGACAATTGGCTCTGCAGCAGAACAATAGACCACAGGGGGCACTCCCGAGTAATACCAAGAAGAACCCCAAAGAAAATGTAAATGTTATTTTCTTGTGCAATGGTAAGGAGCTGGGTGAGGTTTTCCCCAGCAAAGAAAAGGTTGATGAGGATAAAGCTGTGAAATCCAAGGCTAAGGTAAGGGAGTCTAGCAATTCACAACCGATAATGGCAGTAGCTAGACCACCTCCCCCATTTCATCAAATATTTAAGAAAAATACAGAGGACACATCCTGTGGTAAATTTCTTGAATTTTTGAAGCAGGTTCACGTGAATATTCCATTGGTGGAGCTTTTGCAGGAAGTTCCGAAGTATGCCAGGTATCTCAAGGATATTATGGCAAATACGAGGAGGCATACAGAGTTTGAAACCGTTTCTCTTATGGAAGAGTGCAGTTACTAAATCAAGAACAAAATTCCTAAAAAGCTTAAGGATCCTGGGAGTTTCACTATTCTGGTCACTATTGGAAGCAAGGAAGTTGGTTTAACTTTGTGTGATCTGGGTGCGAGCATAAATTTAATGTCTGCATCCCTATTCAGAACATTGGGATTCGGTGAACCACGTCCTACCGCAGTGACGTTGGAGCTTTCAGATTGGTCTTTGGCCTATCCTGAAGGAATCATTGAAGATATCTTGATTAAGGTAGGACCTTTCATTCTACCGGTAGACTTTATAATCTTGGACTATGAAGCATATGCATCAGTTCCCCTCATTCTGGGTAGAGAATTTTTATCTACCGCCGACACAGTTATACATGTCCAGTAAGAAAAGATGTCTATGAAAGTAGATGGTCAGGAGGTAGTGTTCGAAGTATTCAGAGCAGCACGAATGCCACCTCATTATGAGGACTTCAAAATGAAACCGGCGGGAGAACTTGGAGGGTCTAATTAGTTGATGAAGCATCAAATGCTTCATGATAGTTATTTAGATCTATGGTATGTCCATAAATCCACACGAATGAAGGAGTGACGGGGACCATAGTCGTGCCACGACATTAAATCAAGCAATGCATGGGAGGCAACCTATGAACGTCGTGCCACGATGTTAAATAAGGCGCTTGGTGGGAGGCAACCCATCCTTTCTTTTATTTTTAACATTTGTAAGCTTTATTATTTGTTTTATAGAGATGAACAGAGCATAAAAGGCAAGAATAAGCTGGGACATTAAGCTAAAAAGTATAAGTCTGGGATGAGACGCCTGGCATGGTCACCAAGAGTTAATTCCTAGAAGAAAAAAAAATTCAGGTGAGGATATGGGTGAAGCGTCACGCCAACCCCTATCTCAAGAAGGAAAACAAATTCTAAGTCTGTGGTGAGATAGGAGGGGCGGCGCACCAAGGGGAAAATGGTTTAAAAATTTTGGTCAATATTGACTTAAAAGACCTTAAAATTACATAAAAGACATGCCCCACCTTTTGTTTAAAGTCCCAATCATCCTTTTTCCCTCAAAAAGTTGAAAAACTAAAAAAAAGCTAAACTTTCTCTCTCCCTCTCCCTAAAGTCGTAACTCTCCCCTCTCCTCTTCCCTCCATTATTGTCTTCTCCAACAAATTAGTGAAGCTCTCATCTTTAACTCAAGTAAGTATATTTCTTCTCTCTTAGTTGATTAATGGAGTAAGCATGCTCCAACACCCTTCTTCCCCATGATTTAGAATCCAAAAATCACCATTATTGGTGAAAAGCTTGAACTTCATATTTTGGGTTTTTATAAGCATAAAGTCTTAAAGTATTCCATGATTGTATGATATCTTTGATGGGTAGCTTGAATCTTGATTGACTATGTTGATTTGAACTTGTGGGTATGATTGAGTAAGTGAATTAAATTTTTGAATGTTGGTGGGTAGGTGCATTGATTGTAGAGAGAGAAAATACATGAATCTTTGAATTCTTCAATGTGAAAATTGCTTGAGTTGGTGAAATTCTTGATTAATTCATGTTTAATGGTAGTAAATTATTTATTATTGGTTGATTGAATTGAATCTCCATTACATGAAATTACTTGAATTGATAATTGGAGAAGGAAAGTGAGAGAGATAGCTTAAATTATGCATTCTTAAAAAAAACTAGAGGAGAGTTGAAAAGAAAGAAAAATACATGAACTTGGTATAGTATGAGTTAGTGAATTAAAAGTAGATTGATGAGATCAGATGATGATGGGGGAAGTTTTGAGTACCCTATTTGATAAATTCTCACATATACTCTAGCAAATTAAGTGTGGGGTGAATTTTGCATTTTTCACACTTAATTAGTTTGCCATGTGGTTCACAAACTAATGTTGTAAAGTTTTTGATTTTCTTCTTGATAGGTACAATGACATCAAAAGGAAAGGAGGTGAATGTAGTCGAGAAAAGCCGAAAGAGGGGTCTACCAAGGAAGACGGATGCTAGTTCCTCGGCTCCCAAAGAAAGCCCAGCAAGAAGATTTGGGGAAAAGCAGTTGGCCTCACGGGCTTACTTGGTTTAACACTCAAAAAGAAGTCAAGTATGTCCCGGAGAACTGGATTGATGAGGGTCACTTGGCATTGGAGTTCCCGGCAATTTGGGAAAAGATACGGGAGTTGGGAGCTGGCTATATCTTCAATGAGCCGAAGCGGTGCAACCTCATTTTGGTGAGGGAATTTTACAAAAACTGAGACACCTCATTTGAAAATAGCACAAAGATCAAATCAGAGGACAGTGGTGTAATTCACAGCCAAGAGGTTCATTGTTTTTCTAGAGACACCGGTAGTAGACCTTTCACAGTACTTTATCTTATTGGAGAAGCCACTATATAGACATATCCGCCACACTTTGTGCGAGGAGCACTCATCTGCCTATTGGGAGAGGGATAAAAATGGCACCCATTTCACACTTGTATTTGCGTATATGAATAGGGAGGCAAAGGTGTGGGTGAAGCTGGTATATGCCATCTTTCTCCCTAGGACACATTTGACAGAGATGACCCGCGAGTGGATTGTTTTGGTGTACATACTGATAAAGGGGTACCAGTTAATTTTGGTGTTGTGATTTGCCATGGTATGAGAAAATCACGAGACAACTGTAGATGAAAATATTCTCACGATAGTCTCCTGACCATGTACTTGAGAGAGGCAGGTATCGAGGAGGAGGATGCAGATCTCATTTTACCTTTAGCAGGGCACTTGGTTGGACAGATGATAGACGTCACCAAGGTAAAGGATATTGCCCCTTTCGCAGGCCCCTCTCTTACTATAGTTGATCGATAGGCTCGAGATGAGAGTTGGCAAGGTCGTATGCTTGGGATGATGGAGGTACAGTTGAAAATAGGAGGACGACCAACCACTTCAGAGGAGATATCAACTTTAGAGGCAAGGTAACTGCTCACAGAGTGCCATGTTGATGTGCAGAGTGGGCCTGACTTTTAAGGAGCTGATTAATGATGATGAGGCTACTGTCCTGACTGATGGTGTTGATGATCTAGATATGGAGGAGGAGGAGGATGCTACAGATTTTCATACAAGATGATTCTTAGCGATCAGGAATTTTTTTTCTCTCCCATATGATGTGATTTTGTGTGCACTGAGGACGGTGCACCTTTTTAAGTGTCGGGTGGAGGAAAGATAAATTCTTGTTGATCTTTAATTGCTATATTTGTAGGTTTATGCATCTTTATATTCCTGGTAGTAGTAGATTGATGATTTGTAGGTCTTGGTCTGTAATAGATAGTAAGATGATGTTGACTACTTGGAGGCCTTGGATGTTTGACTTTGTATGTTCATCTTGACTATGCTATGTTTGATTTTCTTTGTTTTAGGGTAATTTTAAAATTTTGGTTTCATTTGGTTTGAGTCGTTGTAGTATAGGGTGAGCATGCCATGATGTGTTGATTGAAATTTTTTTGAAAATGGCATGTCTCACCCACCCTTCAATTTTTCTTATGGCCTTGGTTCTTTTCTAAAAGGGATCCCTTTGAACCGAGTAAATTTTTCATTTTTAGGAGTCGTGTCATCGTAGAGTAATGATGTTTTCCTATGATAGATGAATGACGACTATCTTAAGGAAAGTTTCATCACAATTTTATTTTTTAGGATTGCCATAGATCATCCACTTGTATGCTTGTTGATATTCTTCTTAGTTGCTATTCTAGAGTAAAAAGAGTGCTTATTTTGATTGCATAAGTTAGAATCCTTGAGAGACACACATATCTCTTTAATTTGACTCAACATATTCTTAGGGCTTAATTATGAAATTAATTTATCATTCAATATGGTTGTGTGAATGTGTAGCTGTAGAAACTGATTAGATTTTTGTTGCCATGAGGTGAGATGTATTGCTTTGTATGTATATATTCTAGTATCTAGAACTTGCCTTAGTGTATGTAGGATAATTAGTCGGTAGGGAGTTGAGAGATGATCAAGGCATTTCTTTGAAAATCCAAGTTTTCCCATAATTGTTTTACCTTCCTAGTCATTCTCCCTAGTTAACCTCTTTGAGGCTAAAAGCCTTATTCTTTCTTAGCCTCAATAGTAGCTTAATCCCTCTTATTGTGAGACCTCATACTTATTGATCCAAGGTAGTCTTAAGAACTTTGATACTTGAAAGTAAGGTCCATCAAAGTATAATGTTAATAAAAAAAGAAAAAGTTGTGGTAAGAAAAGAAAAGTGAGAAGAAGGGGTGCCCATAAAATTGTGATGTCTATTTGCTGCTAGGGAATTGAAAAAGAGAGCTTTAATTGCAAATTTCTTAGCTATTCTATGATTAGAATACTAGCAGTCAAGTAGTAAAAAAAATGGGGCATGAAAAGAAAAGACAAGTGTGAATAGAGGAAAGGTGAACAAGAAAGGAAAGAGGTGGTGGACAAGAAAAGTGAAATATGTCCTAAAAGTTCTTAGGGTGGTAGTCACTATAAAATAAAATATCATTCCTACCCGTCCTTTAGCCGACATTACAACCAAGAAAAGTCCTTGTGATCTTAATCTCTTGAAACAATTAGGTAGTCTAAACGTACATGAAGGGCAAGCCTATGGTATATTGCATATGTGCATTACATCATTTGTGAGAGTGAGTGTTCCTTACTATTCATGTTCCATGTCTTATATTGATGAAGTTGAGAGAGGAACATCACTAAAAGTGAGGGGCACAAAAGGTCTAATTCAGTGTACTACGTGTTGCATGCGTCACACTTAATCATGTTGGCCCTTTGTGTTGAAAAGATGAGTCATCTATAGAGGTTGTGTGTTCTTGATTGTGAAATCTTTCTATGTGCTTTATTAAGAATTGTTGTATGATGATAAACCGCTCTATATTTGCTCCATACTAGCTGGTTGAATATGAGTTGATGGAGGTGTCAAGTGTGATGGTGAAACATGATTTTAGGTGTGTTTTGAGGATTGTTCGAGGAAAAACAATGGTTTAAATGTGGGGTGGTGATGTTGGGCATATTTTGATGCCCAATTTCCATGTTTTATCCATATTTGATCATGTTTTGAGTTCATAATCCTTAATTTATGCTTAAATTCATGTATGTGTTTGTCTTACATAACAATTTTAGGTCATTTGAGCGGAAAACTAAGCAAAAGGAGCTCAAAATGATGCAAGGAATGAAGATTTGAGAATCTGATAGGTCTGGTACTATAACTGGAGCCCTGTAGCAAGTTCTAAACTTCAGAGAAATAAATTCACAGCTTGGTGCTATGGCTAGTGCCCCGCACCAACACTCAAACTTCAGAGAAAAAATCTCAAACTAGTGCTATGGTTGGGGCGGTGCGCCAGGCCTATTCTGGAGCTGAAAATTTGAATAATTCTATGGTGAGATAGGAGGGGCGGGGCGCCAGGCCCATTCCGGGGCGAAAAATGCTAATTTTTCAATCAAGTCTTGAAGAACAGAAGCGTCATTTGAAGGCTCATCTATAAATATAAGCCTTAGGTCATTTGTTACAGAGTTTTTGACTTCTTGGAGTAGTTTTGGACTGCTTGAAACAATCTTTACTCATTTTTATTCTGTAGTTTATTCATGAAAGCTTGTAAGCAGTTTGGAAAGAAGACAAAGTTCTACAACTAGATTTTTCTCTTTTTTACTTTGTATTTTTGTATGATGATGACTATTTATTCATTTTTCCGCTTGTCTATGAGTGGCTAAACTTATAATCTAGGGTTATGGCCATGGTAGATGATTGATTGTTTGAGAAGCGTAATAAACTTGGTTTTGATTCTTCTCTACGATTGTTTATATTTATTTATTTTATTTATTATTTATGAGATTGATCACCTTATGAGCAATTTGTTGGCTTTCGATTGAACTTGGGAAAGGAAATTGAAAGTGTTAAAAATAAATACATAACGGGAATTCAAAGACCCTTGAACCCATTAATGATAGGATAGAAGTTGTTGTTGAGGATAGGGATATACTATTCAACCCAGTTTAGTTGAAATACAAGTTGGCATAATCGTTGTTTCATGTTCTCCTGCGACCATAGGGATATAAGCGTTAGAGTGCATGAAATAGTTCTTGGATGCTAGGGATAGTGACAAGAAATGGGATAGTAACTTGCAACTAACAACCGTAGGAAGAATCATGATAGTTTAATTACGTCTGAAAAACTCAACTTGAAACCAACCAAGTGTCATTGCCCTAGTTTTTCATCATTATCGAAATACAATCAAGCTTGCATTCGTTTATAGTTAATCTTTACATTTGAAGTTTAGTATTTTAATTTTTCAAACCAATCTCCAATTTATTTATTTCGTAGATTGGTGAAATCAAAGTGACAACGTTACAACAATTAAATTGACAAGTCCCTGTGGGTACGGCATCTGGACTTAACAATCCTATATTACTTGACGACCACGTGCGCTTGGGCGACATCAGGCATACTGCTATGTTTAACTGCCAAATAAATGTTCACATCATTTATATTATTTTATTTTAGTTAATTAATTTTTCTTAATTTATATATGCATAATTGAATTAAGTAATAATAATGGGATAATTGGGTGAACTAACATATCCATAAGGTGCTTCCAATGTGATTCCGTCGCATCGGATGCCTATTGTGTTAGGATCGAGTTTGGGACGTGAAAAGATTGGCATTAGAGCCCTAGGTTTAGAAATGTCCTAAGATTTGTCTATGGAGTTGTGTCTAGTGGAGTCTTCTTCCTGCATCCTGATCACCGACATGAGCGAAGAACTCCCAAGGTATTTGTAAGTGTTTCTCATTCTCTTGATTCTAGATTGTACTGTAGATCTTGAAATCCTTTTTAGGACTGTTTTGATGTGTTTGTTACTCGTGCATCACAGAAATGACATTGACACGTATTGGAGCTGCTAACAAGCCAAACACTGGCACTTCTGACATAACATTGGGAATAATTGTTAACCCAACTATTATAGCTGTGAATATTAAGGTAGATCCTAGTACTAAAAACCAATTGTCTCCATAAGCTCCACCTATTCCTGCAATAGCTAGTGCTAATATTTGATCTATGCAAAGTGCAATTCAGATGCTTACTACTCTGATAGCCGCCCAACACCGGCATGCAGGTCTTGAAATTACATCTGTAGTTAGTGGAGGGAGGCTTAAGTACTTTCTGATCCTAAACCCACCAAAGTTCTATGGTTTCACATAGAGGATGACCCGTTGTACTTTATGGATGACACTTTTAAGACCCTTAGGGCTATGGGTGCTCACGGTCCCGAAGCAGTTGAATTTTTTATGTATCAATTGAAAGATGTAACTCATGATTGGTTTGAGTTGTGGGTGAGTGAGTGTTCCACTACTACTTTTGCTCCCGCTTGGACTGAATTGGAAAGAGCATTCATGAAAAGGTTTCTTTTCGAGGAAGCACGATTTGCACTAGCTACAAAGTTTGAACAATTAGAGTAGAACAAGATGATTATTCGTGAATATAGCTTATAGTTCACCCACTTGGATTGGTATGCTGCGTATATAATCCCTACTGAGAGGAAGCAGTTAAGGAAGTTTATTCGTGGTTTAAAACCACATATTAAGTCTGTGTGTTATGTTGCTACTATGTCTCTCACATTCACTTTTAAGTCTTTGGTAGGTTTTTCTAAGGAGCAAGAAAATTGAAAAAATCAAGGTAGATTAGAAAGAGAGCAAAGTAGAAGGCTCGATTCATAGTTGTTACAATGGTACTTATAATGGAGGATGAAGAGTAGGATTTTTTACACCTACATAGTCTAATATTCAGTTTGACAGATAAGGGTAGAATCATAACAGACAAGGTAGGCCTCATAAAAATGCTAATCAGAGGCCTTATCAATCTAATAACCTCGAGACTCGCGTCTGTCATCATTGTAGAATTAAGAGACACATCAAGAGGGATTGCAAAAGACCTCAGAGAGAGTTGTCTAACTCTTCTAGACAGAGGAACAATGCTTCAGCTCCTGCTGCTACTAAGGGTGCTCCTGCTAGGAATAGTAATGTTGTCCCAAATGCTTGTGGTAATATTGTAGCTAATACTGGGAATAGGGGTCAAGCTCGAATCTATGGTCTAGCTCGCAGAGAAACAACTGAGGTTTCTAATGTTGTAGTTACAGGTATCCTTACTATTTGTAGTCATAGTGTGTATTGATTGATTAATCCTGGATTAAATTTATCGTATGTGATTTTGTATTTTTCTCTTAATTTTGGGTGGAGCCCAAACTTTTGATAGAATATTTTTCAGCTAATACCCCTATTAGTGTTTCTATTATTTCTTCTAGAGTTTATAGAAGTTGTGTAATTGTAGTAAAAGGGCGCGAGACCACTATCAACTCATTTAAATTAGAGATGGTAGACTTTCATGTGACCATGAAAATGGAATGAATTTCTACTTGTTATGCAATTGTGGAATGCGGATTGAAGATGGTATGATTTGAATTCTCTAATGAGCCTGCTCTAAAATAGAAGGGCGATGTCGCTAAACCTTGAGGCAGATTTATTTCGTATCTTAAGGCTGGTAAGATGATCTCCAAAGGGTGTGTATATCATCTGGTTGTGGTGAATGACACTTAAGTCATTGTACCCGAATTTGACTCAGTACCTATGGTCAAGGAGTTTCCTGAAGTATTTCCTTAGGAACTCCCTAGTATTCCACCACACATAATTATTAATTTTGGGATCGACGTCATTTTCGATACTCAGTCAATCTCTATTCCAACCTATCATATGGATCCTACTGAGTTTAAGATCAATTAAAGAATTTGCTAGGTAAAGGATTTATTCAACCGAGTACTTCACCTTGGGGTACTCCGGTCTTATTTGTCCGAAAGAATGACGGGTTGCTCAAAATGTATATCCATTACAACAAACTTAATAAAGTGACCATCAAGAATAAATATTCCTTTCCAAGAATTGACGATTTGTTTGACCAACTTCAAGGAGCTAATTTGTTTTCTAAGATTGACCTACTCTCAGGGTATCCTTAACTGAAGATAAAAGAGCAAGATATTCCGAAAACATCATTTCATACCCTCTATGATCATTTTGAACTTTTGGTAATGTCCTTAGGCTTGACTGATGCACCAGTTGCATTTATGGACTTGATGAATCGCGTTCTTAAGCCTTTTCTTGATCGGTTCATGATTGTATTCATTGATGATATTTTGATTTACTCTAAAAGCAGCAAAGAGCATGAGAATCACTTGAGAATAGCTTTGCAAACACTTAATGGGAATGAGATTTATGTCAATTCTCTATGTGTGAATTTTGACTTAATTTTGTGGCATTTTTGGGTCACGTGGTAGCTAGTGATGGTATCAAAGTTGATCCTCGGAAGATTGAGATCTTCTATCTTGATATCCGCAATTTTTCAAATTGTAAGTCCAATGTTGTATAATTTTCACCGATCTATCAGTAATACTCTTGACTTGTTCCCTCCAGAATACAGTAGCCTGACAACATCGTGTAACTAAAAAAACTTCGGATTAGTAAATGTACTTATCCCCTCCAGAATACACAAGGAAGAAAACATTCTTTATATAGATGTAGGATTTCTTTCATAAGTAAATGTCAAGAAAGTGGATAGTAATTTGAGGTAATTAGTACGTAGAAGATAAAGAGGAGAATATGTTATAGTGGTTACATGAGTTACAAAGAATAATGACATCACTTTCTTCACTTTATGTCCACTAATATACCATGCACTATATTAAAATTAAAATATATATAAACCCCAGTAATATAATTTATTCTATATTTTATCGAGGATAGAAGTTTTAAACAGGTGAAAATAATGTTACATGGCAATAGATAGTCAGTCTCCTGGGGCAGATGAAGAATTTTATATCAGTATACTACTACTGCACCACTATTTCCTTGTCCCTCGTGTTATCAACGGTTGCTTTCAATAGACATTTGTGACAGGTCATTTTGATTGGTACTTATTTTCAAAGAGGAAATCAAAATCTGAGACAGTTGAAAAGGATGTTTTGATCCAGAGAACGCACTGAAGTAGGGGACCACAAACCAAAGAAATGGAGATAAGATTTTAGGATTCTCCCTCTATCAATGTTACAAATTTGAATACCATTTAAAAGTGGTGGATATAGCCAATAACCATTTAGATTTCACTAAAAACAACTGTTTTCCTTTATCCAAATCTGTGTTGTATATATCCCTAATTTAGGGGTGTTCATGGTTTGGTTGGAATTAATTTTCCTCCAAAAAATAATTAAATCAATTAAGAAATTATTCATATAAATATTTTTATTATAAAATGATTTTTAATTTTGTCTCTCAAAATTATTGATTTTTAATCCTACACCTCAAAAATAATCAACATAAGCATAACACATGCAATAAGTGCTCAAAACAATAATAGAAATCTCAAATGTGAAGCAAATAATGACGGAATATATGATATTTTATCCTCACATCAATATCCCACACTTGAGTTCTTGATTGCCCTCGAACAAGCTTTACAACTCACAGCCTAACTCCTCATATAACCTTCACAGAGCTACCCAACTTGAATAGGAAAAATGCAACGACCACAAACAAATCCTCTTATCAATGCAATCATTTAAAATCGAATTCACAAACGATCTTTTCAAAACAATTCAACCTCAAAAACTGACTCAATTTGTTTAAGCATTTGCAAATACTTTCGTGTCCTTGACTTAGAAGATCAAACAATCTGCATTTTCCGTGTCAACCATGTACCCTCGCCACAACGGTCAATGAGTCACACAATGAGCACATAATTCAAACATTCACACTTACTTTCATAAAGAATTTCACATGCATCATAAATAATAAACCATAAGCTTTTCTTTTGGTGTAACTACTCCACTAATTCAAGAAAGTCAATATTTAGGATTAAGGAGGACTTATACGGTTGTAATGTAGGCTAAGGGGCAAGTAAAAATAATATCCTTCCTAAGTACTTTAATACATCATATTTTTAGCTTGTTTAGCACATCTTCTCCACATAATCAATTCTCGTTTTTCTTTCCTTGTTTTCAAATTTGCCCGCACGTTTTCTATAACTTCCCACCTTCTTTAAGCACATTTTCTTAAGACACCAGCAAGAAACACTCCACTGTTATATATATAGCTGGTACTTCAACTGACTTCACTGATCAATATTATATGACTTAAAACATAATGATTTAAAG
>JACEIK010002080.1:0-14962 GCA_018107945.1 Datura stramonium | reverse complement strand
TTCTCGAAAGTCCAGAAGGGAGAAATACTCACTTTAGGGCTAGGAGTATATTGACACTAATTTGGAGCAATTCCACTTACCTTAGCTTGGTAGCACGATGTTTCTCCGGCCAATTTTCACGAAACTAAATCCGTAGTAATGCTCCTTGCTGCTTAATACCTTGGTATCTAGGATTAATTCGAGTTTGGACCGTGTTTGACAATGTAATCGGACGGAAATTTCAATGAATCCTTCGTCCTCTCTGTTTTTCCCTCGACCTCTCTGGAAATTATATGAAATATAACATTTAAAACGAAGTTGGAGGCTTTTATGCTTGGGCTTGGACAGGGCCTCCGTGACACGGCGCCAATGCGGAGGCCCTCCTTCCGTGGCACGCTGCCATCGCGGAGGGGCTATGCCCTGGCTCCTTCCGCGATGGTTCGATGAATCTCTTATCCGGTCTTTCCCCGGGTCTTTTCCTAACATGTATGACATTCAAAAACTCTTAACCAACATGCTAATAGGCCATCTACATGTCGAGAATTCACGGGGTGTAACATGTCGGCCCGCATAGGATTCCCTTTTATTATTGTTTCTGGCTAGCTGGTTTTCTTTACAGGTGGCTATAAGGCCTTGTCGGCCAGGGGATGTGTTTACAGCCGAGATATAGCCCATTGTTTTCTTGAATTGAGGAGTAAGCCTACACCAAGAGTGCTTAGGCTTAGTCAGTAAGACAGTTCAAATCCTAGTAGGGCACCAGGTGCCAGTCATGCCTTCCAAGGTGGGGTGTGACAAACTTGGTATCAGAGCAGGTCGTATCCCAGGTAGTCTACAAGCCGTGCTAAGTAAAGTCTTGTCTATAGATGTGTTGTACACCACATTTTATAGGCAGGAGGCTGCGAAGCATGATAGGATGGTCACTCTTTATTCTTATCCAGTCGTTCTCTAGAGCTGTACAGTATAGGGTTGAGTTCCTAAGCTTACCATATTCTTTTATCTACAGAGAAATGACAGACCCGCGACACCCTACGACTGGTAGAAGATTAGATGTTATAGTAGGGGAATGCACCAGCAGGGTGCCTCAGTCAGAGTCAGTCCGATCTGAGGGCGACAAAGAGACTTTGTCTCGATCTCCCCAACACTCTCCACCACGTCAGGAGCCGCTCGAAACGACAAATGTGACGGCACAGCCTCCAGCAGTTTCTATACCAGTACCATTAGACCAGGAGGTTAGGAGTGCTGTTGTTATGCTAGCCCAGATGATGGCCGCACAACGTCAGCCAGTGGCGCCCATAGTCGCAAAGTCCTTAGGAGAACCTGGTAGTTCGAGGGTCCAGAAGTTTCTTGCATTGATTCCCCCTCAATTTACCGGGACGGACCGAGAGGAGGACCCTCAGAACTTCTTGGATCAGATGCAGCAAATTTTCACGGTGATGCATGCTACACCTGCGGAGTCAGTTGAGTTAGCGGTATTCTAGTTACGGGATATCGCAGTACTGTGGTACGAGAGTTGGGAGAGGTCCCGAGGGAGAGGTGTTTCCCCTTCGACTTGGCCCAGCTTCTCAGAGGCTTTTCTGGATCACTACGTACCATGGGAAATCCGATAGGCCCGGGTTGATCAGTTTTTACATTTAGAGCAGGGGTCGATGAGTGTTCGGGAGTACGCTATGAGGTTTGACTTCCTGTCCCGATATGCACTAGCTTTTGTAGATACCATGTCATCTAGGGTGCATCGGTTCATTATGGGACTAAATCCAGAATACATGGGGACTTGTATTACGACAACTCTACGAGAGGACATGGATGGCGTTCAGGCTTTTGCTCAAAACATTGAAGGGATCAGACAACGGCAACGAGAGATAAGAAGGGAAGATCAGGAGCAGCGCCGCAGAGCCAGACCTAGTGACATGCAGGCAGAGTCCCAAGGTGGACCCAGGCCACGATTTTCAGGCATACCACCCAGACCTCCACCCCCACAGCAGCAGCAAGGGGGTGGATCGGGTCGTAGGGGGCAGTTAAGGCCCGACGATGGCTCACGATCAGCAGGTCCACAACACTAGAGAGGAGTAGAGCATAGTAGATTTACTGTACCGCTTTGTCCTATTTGAAGCCGACGTCACTCTGGGGCATGCAGGTATGGTTCCACAACATGTTATACCCGTGGACAAGAGGGTCATCAGATGAGGGATTGTCCAGCCAGGAGTCAGAATGATCGAGACCGATAGGATAGATCCTCAGTATGATCATGTGCCCCAGCATCTCCAACAGGGCGTAGGCCCTCAGTTCCAGCCGACAGAGGCCGAGGCAGATCAGGGGCATCTAGCTCAGGTACCGGTCCAGATCGCACTTATGCGTTACCGATGCGGCAGGAGTCAGAGTCTTCGTCGGATGTGGTGAAAGGTATGCTGGATATCTGCTCTCATTCTCTTTATGTACTGATAAATCAAGGATTCACCCTATCTTATGTTACACCATTAGTAGCTCAGAAGTTTTGTATTACGCTAGAATCGCTTCAGTGACCTTTTTTAGTGTCTACACCCATCGGTGACTCTATCATAGCCAAGAGGGTCTACCGGGGATGCGCAGTAGAGGTTGTTGGTTGCCAGACTTTAGCAGACTTGATAGAACTAGAAATGATTGATTTTGATGCCATTATGGGTATGGATTGGCTGGCGCTGTGCTATGCCAATGTTGAATGTTGGAACAAGACTGTCCGATTCCACTTTTCAGGGGAGGTTGTATGGGAGTGGAGAGGTAGTGAAGCCACGCCAAAAGGTAGGTTTATTTCATATCTTCGAGCAAGAAAATTGATAGCGAAATGATGTATTTATCACATTGTCAGAGTTCAGGATGTCCGAGAAAAATCTTCGAGTCTTCAGTCCATTCCAGTAGTCAAGGAATTCCCAGATGTATTCCCAGATGATCTACTTGGAATTCCCCTAGAATGGGAAATCGACTTTGCAATTGATTTATTACCAGATACTCAACCCATATCTATTCCTCTATACCGAATGGCTCCCGCTGAGCTCAGAGAATTGAAGGAGTAGTTGAAAGATCTGTTAGATAAGGGCTTTATCAGGCCAAGTACTTCACCATGGGGACCACCAGTCCTATTTGTGAGAAAGAAGGAGGGCTCCCTCTATATGTGTATAGATTACCGACAGCTAAATAAAGTTACTATCAAGAATAAGTACCCGCTTCCCAGAATAGATGACTTGTTTGATCAGTTACAGGGAGAAAATATTTCTCCAAGATTGACTTAAGGTCAGGGTACCATCAGGTTCGGGTGCGTGAGAGGGATATTCCAAAAACCGCTTTCAGGACTAGGTATGGCCATTTTGAATTTCTAGTCATGTCCTTCGGGCTGACAAATGCTCTAGCTGCGTTCATGGACTTGATGAACAACATCTTCAGGCCATATCTGGACCTGTTTATGATAGTATTTATTGATGATATTCTGGTATATTCCTGCTCAGAGGCAGATCACTGGAATCACCTACGAACAGTGCTCCAGACTCTCAGGAATCACTAGCTGTATGCGAAGTTTTCTAAATGTGAATTTTGGTTGAATTCAATAGCCTTTTTGCACCACATTATGTCGGATGCT
Organism: Datura stramonium; assembly: GCA_018107945.1. Lineage (NCBI taxonomy): Eukaryota > Viridiplantae > Streptophyta > Magnoliopsida > Solanales > Solanaceae > Datura > Datura stramonium. Next base: position 11,376 of record JACEIK010002080.1, on the reverse strand, counting down.
GACATTCAGGTAGACTCGCAAAAAATTGAAGCAATAAAAACATGGCCTAGGCCTACCACTCCGATCGAGGTATGTAGTTTCCTGGGGCTAGCCGGGTATTATAGAAGGTTTGTGGAAGGATTTTCCACCATAGAAGCGCATTTAACCAAGTTAACTCAGAAAGAAGCTAAATTTCACTAGACTGAAGCATGTGAATAGAGCTTTCAGGAGTTGAAAAATAGACTGACATCTGTACCAGTATTAGCCTTGCGGGAAGGGTTAGAGGGTTATGTAGTATACTGCGATGCTTCAGGCGTTGGATTAGGATGTGTACTGATGCAGCATGGCAAATTAATTGCTTATTCTTCCAGACAGCTAAGGAAGCATGAGAAGAACTACCCCACCCACGACCTGGAATTTGTCACGATGATTCATGCCTTGAAAACATGGAGGCACTATCTATATGATGTCCACATAGATATTTTTACTGATCATAAGAGTCTTCAGTACATTTTCACACAGAGAGAGTTGAATTTTGCGGCATCACCGCTAGTTAGAATTACTAAAAGACTATGATATGAATATTTTGTACCATCCAGGGAAAGCTAATGTTGTAGCAGATGCCCTCATCCGTAAATCCATGGGGAGTTTAGTACACCTGAAGCCAGGACAATGGGAGATGGCTTGAGAATCGCATCAGTTAGCCAGTTTAGCCATCCGTATAGTAGATTCAGGAGCCAGTGGGGCAGTAATTTAGAATACAGCAATATCATCATTAGTTGTGGAAGTGAAAGAACGACAGTACGAAGACCCTAACCTGGTCTAGCTCAGAGATAAGGTTCAGCGAAGGGAAGTAACAGATTTCCAGGTAACCGAAGACGGAGTTTTGAGATACAGGGTCCGCCTTTGTGTTTCGTATGCGGCAGGGCTTGCCAACAAATTATGGGCAAGGTGCATTATTCCTGTTATTCTCTTCATCTGGGTTCAACAAAGATGTATCATGATATAAAGGAGGTTTATTAGTGGTCGGAAATGAAAAAGGAGATAGCAGAATTCGTAGCTCAATGTCCTAATTTCCAGCAGGTGAAAGCCGAGCATCAGAAACCTGGCGGACTGACACAAGAGATAGCAGTGCCCATATAGAAATGGGAGACGATTAACATGGTTTTTTGACAGGGTTACCTCGCACCAGGAGTAAATTAGATTCCATCTGGGTGATTATTGACAGTTGATGAAATCGACTCACTTTATACCAGTAAAGACTACTTTTTCAGCCGAAGATTATGTTGAACTGTATATCAGAAAGATAGTTTGATTACATGGTGTTCCGTTATCAATTATATCCGACAGAGGAGCGTAATTTACAGCTAAATTTTGGCAGTCCTTTCAGAAGGGCCTCGGGATGCAGGTTAATCTAAGTACGACCTTCCATCCTCAGACAGACGGGCAGGCAGAACATACAATTCAGACGCTCGAGGATATGTTACGAGCATGTGTGCTAGATTTTGGAGCCATCTGGGATGAACACTTTCCGCTTATTGAGTTTGCTTACAATAACAGTTATCACTTGGCAATCCAGATGGCACCTTATGAGGCCTTATATGGGCGGAAATGCAGGTCCCTATTTGGTTGGTTTGAGGTTGGAGAATCAGGGTTAATTGGGTCAAAAATAATTCATCAGTCAGAAGAGAAAGTGAATCTTATCAGAGAATATCTGCTGACAGCTTAGAGCCGCCAAAAATCTTATGCTGATGTACGAGGTAGAAACCTGGAGTTTAGTATAGATGATTGGGTATTTTTGAAAGTCTCACCGATGAAAGGCGTAATGAGGTTTGGCAGAAAGGGTAAGCTTAGCTCGAGATTTATTGGCCCATTTCGAATACTCCGGAGAATAGGCCAGGTGGCCTACGAACTAGATTGGCCTTCAGAATTGGTATCCGTTCATCCGGTCTTTCATGTGTTGATGCTACGAAAGTGCATAGGGGATCTGTCCCGAGTTGTGCCAGTTGAGGATGTCCAAGTCACTGAGGAATTGGCCTATGAAGAGATTCTTGTAGCTATATTAGATTGACAGGTTCGTTGATTGAGGACTAAGGATGTTGCCTTTGTTAAAGTACTATGGAAAAACAAAAATAAAGAAGAGATGACTTGGGAAGTTGAGGACGACATGAAATCCAGATATACTCACTTGTTCTAGACTTAGTCCAGATTATGCAGTTAAGGTAAGTTGTTGTTTCATGATTTGTGTTACACATACTGCTTCGTTGAATCCAACCTTATTATGAAATAGTTGTTATAGTATTATATGAAGTGCCTGTACTAGACTTTTCTGCATTTCAGGATTTTCAGATAGTCCATATTACAGGGGAAACTCTGCCGAAATTTTTCCTGAATAAGTAGTTACAAGAGTTAAGATGCCTATAAGCTAAAGTAAGACATTCGAGAATGAATGTTACTAAGGGGGGAGGATGTTACACCCCGTAAGTTTCTAATGTTTAGATGTCCTATTCGTACATTGGTTGAGAGTTTTAGAAGATAATACGTATGAGAAAGGGGCCTGGGGATAGGTCAAACGAGTGCGGAGTCAGGACCGCGCGGGAGGAGGCGGGCCAACTGCCCAAAGGGCAGCGTGGCACGGACCTTATCCTCAGCAATGGGCGCCGTGGCATGCCCGGCTATTGACGTGTTGGGGTCTGTGGCACGGACCCCCTGTCCACCGCCCAAGTATATATAGGTCCTCCCTTCATTATGTTTTCATACATACATATTATCTTCAACCTGTAGAGGGAGAAGACGAGCAAAATGATAGAATTTCATCCGTTTATGCTACAGAACGCTGCCCGAATTTGAATTAACTTTAGGTATCGAAGTTTAAGGCTGCAGGGAGCATCGCTATGGAGTTATTTTCACAAAATTCGCCCGAAAAATCGTAACTCCGCCAAGCTAAAATTGTTGGAATTACTCCAAACTAGTGCTAATACGATCACAGGCCTAAAGTAAGAATTTCTCCCTTTTGGATTCTAGAGAAATTACGAGTTTTTAACCGTGTTTCGTTAAGTTGAAATATAGTTAATATTTATATATAAAGTTATCTTTTTCTTCAAATTTAGTATTGAAATTAGCCTTGTTCTTCCAATAATACGATTTTAGTTGAGAAGAGCAGTTGAATATGAGCTGAAACTCGCCAGTTAATCAGTAATCGGCGAACAAGGTATGTTAAGGCAGTTTCCTTCGGCAAGTAGTTTTCTTAGCATTATAACTTAGTTGAATCCCAGTAAGAATACCAGAAGCATGTCTACTATGATTAGTTGTTGTTATTAGTTGAGATTAGTATTCCATATTAAATTGGGATGGATTATGCCTGTATAGCCTCTGTGACCGACCCTAGTGTTATTAGTTGTGTAGACACCCACTAGGGGCGAGATGACGTTGCTCTACAGAGCGGTATGTCATCCGCCATCGATGAAGATGGGGTTCCAGATCCTTATATTCCGTGGTTGGCTTTATATATACCCCCGTCGATCCTGGTGCCCAGGATGCAGATATCAGGAGTCCATCAGACTCAGACAAAGTTACAGTTAGGGGCCGAGCGGGCTCAGTTGCAGACCCAGGAGATTGGTAGAGAGACTATAGCTATTAGTCGACCTAGTGTGACCTTGGATAGGGGTATATATACTGAGGTGTACTCACTAGGGCTTATGGGGCCCCCAGGTGGGTTATTTTGTACTGGTTGTACATTCCAGCTTATGGGGGCTAGGTAAGGTTTATGTTTGCTTTAGTTATTGATAATTAGAAGTAAGACGTTCTATGGTCAGGTATGATCTCTATCCCTTTCTTTCAGTTGTTTTAAGTTCTATCTCTTTATTTCAATCATTTATAGTTATCGCCTTACATATTCAGTACATAGTGTATGGACACCCTTTTTGGGGCGCTGCATTACTTGCCTGCAGGTACAGATAGACGAGGAGAAGGTCCCTCGTAGCTTTCAGCCAGCGTCACCAGAGCAGTTAGCTCCTTTCTTTCGGAGCTTGTAGACAGAAGGTTTACTTCTTTTGATTGTACAGTTTATGGGTAGGTTGGAGCCCTATCCCGACCATCATATTACTCCTAGAGGCTTGCAGATGGTTTCTATTTCCTGTGGTTAGCTGTTATTGGCCGTGTGGGGCCTGTATGTGCTTTAGTTCACATGTTGGCCGTGTGGGGCCTTGTTTAGCTGATAGATTAGCGGCCTTGTCCATAATAGTTTAGCGTAGCTCTGGATTTACTTTACAGTCATAACAAGAAATCATGGTGGTCTTGTCGGCCTGCGTAAGATTCCCTATTGTTGTTGTTTCTGGCTAGCTGGTTTTCTTTTACAGGTAGCTATAAGGCCTTGTCGGCCAGGGGATGTGTTTATAGTCGAGATATAACCCATTTTTTTCTTGATTTGAGGAGTAAGCCTGCACCAGGTGTGTTTAGGCTCAATCAGTAAGACAATTTAGATCCTAGTAGGGCACCAGGTGCCAGTCATGCCTTATAAGGTGGGGCGTGACATGTACCTATCATATTGTCAGGGCTCGGGATGTGCAGGCAGAACCCCCGACTCTTCAGTCTATTCTGGTGGTTAGTGAGTTCCTAGATGTATTTCCAGATGAGCTTCTTGGTATTCGCCAGAACGGAAAATTGACTTTTCCATTGGTACGCTACTGATACACAACCCATATCTATTCCTATTTAGAGAATGACTTCTACCGAGCTAAAGGAGTTGAAGGATCATCTGAAATATTTGTTAGATAAAGGCTTCATTAGGCCTAGTGCTTCATCGTGGGGTGTGCCAATCTTGTTCGTGAAAAAGAAAGATGAATCACTATAGATGTGTATAGATTTTCGATAGTTGAATAAAGTTACTCTTAAGAACAGATATCACCTACCGAGAATAGATGATTTGTTTGATCAGTTTCCCGGGCCAAAATATTTCTCAAAGTTTGACTTAAGGTCAGGGTATCACTAGGTATGAGTTCGAGAGAAAAATATTCTTAAAATGGCCTTCAAAACCATATATGGCCATTTTGAATTCCTAGTTATGTCTTTCAGATTGATGAATGCCCCAAAAATTTTTATGGATCTGATAAACAACATATTCAGGCCATTCCTAGATTCGTTCATGATAGTGTTTATTGATGATATTATGGTATATTCACGTTCAGAAGCTGAACATAGAGATCATTTGCGAATAGTACTTCAGGTCCTCAGAGATCGCAAGTTATATATAAAGTTCTTGAAATGTGAGTTTTGGTTAAATTCTGTAGATTTCTCGGGCCGTATTATGTCAGATGCAAGCATTCAGGTTTACTCGCAGAAGATTGAGGCTGTAAAAACTTGGACCATACCCACAACTCCAACTGAGGTTCGCAGCTTTCTAGGGTTAGCTGGATATTACAGAAGGTTTATGGAAGGATTTTTATGCCCTATCAGCACCACTGATGAAGCTGACTCAGAAAGAAGCTAAGTTCTAGTGGATTGAGGCTTGTGAGTAGAGCTTCGAAGGGTTGAAATATAGACTGATAGCCGCACCAGTATTAGCTTTTCCAGAGGGTTCGGAGGTCTATGTTGTATATTGTGATGCTTTAGGCATTGGGTTAGGGTGCGTTCTGATACAGCATGTCAAAGTGATTGCGTATGCCTCGAGGCATCTAAGGAATCATGAAAAGAACTACCCTACCCATGATCTAGAATTAGCTGCAGTTGTTCATGCTCTAAAAATTGGAGGCATTATTTAGATGGTGTTCATGTAGATATTTTCACTGATCACAAGAGCCTCCAATATATTTTAAATCAAAAAGAGTTGAATTTGCAATAACGTCATTGTCTTGAGTTGCTGAAGGACTACAAAGTAGATATCTTGTATCATATAGGGAAGGATAACATTGCAGTCAATGCACTTAGTCGCCTATCATATTTGAAGCCAAAAAAGAGGGAATTGGCCCAAGAACTGCACCAGTTGGGCAGTTTAAGAGTCTGATTGATGGACTCAGATGATAGTGGGGTTGTGATTCAGGATACTGCAGTTTCATCTCTAGTAGTGGAAGTGAAAGAGCGACAGTACGAAGACCCTAGCCTTGAACAACTCAGAAATAAAGTTCATTTACCTCTCAATTTGGAAGTCATTTCAGAAGGGACTTGGTACTCAGGTCAAGCTTAGCAAAGCTTTTTACCCGCAGACCGATGGTCAGGCTGAGCGGACCATTTAGACTCTTGAGGATATGTTTAGAGTATGTGTGATTGATTTCAAAGGTAGTTGGGATGACCATTTATCTCTTATCAAGTTTGCTTACAATAACAATTACCACACCAACATTCAGATGGCTCCATTTGAGGCTCTTTATGGGTGGAGATGTAGATAATAGGTCTGGATTTAATTCATGAGGCTATGGAGAAAGTTCATCTTATAAGGGAGAGGCTAAAAACAGTTCAGAGCTGTAAAAATTCCTATGCGGATGTGAGGAAGAGAGAACTTGAGTTTGAAGTTGAGGATTGGGTGTTTCTGAAGGTGTCTCCCATGAAAGGAGTTATGAGATTCAGGAAGAAAGGGAAGCTTATTCCTCACTATGTTGGCCCATATAGTATTGTGAGACGCATTGGCAAGATGGCCTATGAATTGGAATTGCCCTTAGAGTTGGCTTCAGTACATCCACTTTTTCATGTTTCGCTCTTGAAGAAGTACATTGGTGACCCGACTTTGGTTGTTCCAGTGGAGAGCGTAGGTGTGAAGGATAGCCTTAGATATGAGGAGGTACCAGTTGAAATTCTTGATCATCAAGTTCGAAAGTTGAGGAACAAAGAGGTAGCTTCAGTAAAGGTTTTGCGAAGTAATCAACATGTTGAGGGAGTTATGTGGGAAGCCGAGGCAGATATGATGGCTAAATACCCGAACCTTTTTCCTTTCGGCTCAGTTCCAGTTTGAGGTACTAGTTTCCTCCTTGGGAATTTATTTAGTTTCATGTCTAGTTCATGTCTCTCAGTTTCCTGTATGCCAGTGCTTGTACGTGTGATTCATGAATTCAGTTCAGGAAAGTGTTTTAGTTCGGAGTCAGTACTCCATCAGTTTTCATCTTTAGATGTTCAGTATTTGGGATGGCAAATTATTTCCCCAAATATTCAGTACGTTTACCCACATTCAAGGATGAATGCTTCCAAGGGGGATATATTGTAATACCCTAAAAGTTCCTAAGAAATAGATGGGAGAATTAGAAATGAATTCTAAAGAAAAATTTGCATTTTCGCAGCAAAACGACTCGTACCACGAGTCATGATAGGAAGTGATGGGTCGTGGTCCCAGTCGTGGTCCTAGTCATGGTGGAATTTTGAAGTTTGGTGTCCAGACCACGAGTCACACCATGAGTCATGATGCGTGGGTACGACTCATGTTTAGGAGTCGTGATGGAAGTCATCGTTAGGAATTGGCAGGTGAAAGGGATGATGTCACGACTCATGGTAGGAAACCACAAGTCATGTTATGCAATTATTGTGAGATTCATAGATGTTGCACCACGAGAGGTAAACACGATTCCTTACTTCATCGTACGACTTTGGTGAGAGTTGTGATGACTGGCAGTCCCCATTTTCTAAATTTTTTATCAAGGGAATTTTTGTAATTCTTAAGATCCTAAGTCCTAAACTACGTTGTTTTAAGATCTGGTAGAAGGATTTTAAGAGGGTTTAAACTATCCTAATTCATTCAACCCCCATGCATGCAAGAGTAGAAGTTTCCCTTTGAAGATCAAGTTTGAAACCCTCCAATTTTCTTGGGCTTTCAAGGAAGAGTGTGGAATCAGATTTCTCAGATATGTAGGGCCATGAATGAGAGTTCCTTTCACTCTCATGCTCAAAATTCTCCTCAATTCCAAGAATTTAAGTTTTAGATCAAGCTCATAATCTTGTGGGGTTTATTCCTAATTTTTATGAAATTCTCTATGATTATCTATGGATCAATTCCCTTTATGTATCAAATCATGTTTAGAATCTATGGGCAAATTTTATATCTATTTTGTTTATTAATTCACGATTTTAAATTTTAATCAATTTATGCCCAATTATGCAAGTTTCATAAAAAGTCAAGTTTATGATTCTGTTATGATTTTGATCTTCCTATGCCCTAAATTATGATATGATTTTCTTCAAGTATGCTTTATGAATTTATGAATTTCAAGTATGGTGATCTTCTAAAGCATTTATGTTTTTCAGGATGTATGAGTTTATGATTTTGGCCGACTCATGGGCCCTAATTCATGGATAATCATGTATTTCAAGTATGATCAAGTATGTTATGATTTATCTAGCCATGAACTTCATGTATGACTTCATGATTACTATATGAGCCTTCATGTGCATGCTTTTGGGAGTAGTATCTAGCACTGAGTAAGCCTGGCGTTCAAATAAACTATATGGTCACAGAACTACGAGCCAACGTAGGTTTATTCTCATGTACTCTAGGTGGGTCCCTATTAGTGATATCTGATGTGCCGTGATTTTACGGTACTTTCAACGCTTAAAACCAAGAAATTATGCACATTCCGGGTGCGTTTATATAGGTATGATGTGTTTTGTGTTTAATGTTGTTAGGAAATAGGTTCGAAAGTGAACTGGGAAAATTAATGCTGAAAATAACTGAAAGGGTGACTTCTAGGCACTTCACGAGTCGTTGGAAAGGAGCACAACTCGTTGCTGAAGGCGTGGGAAATTATTGAGTTTTGAAGATGCAGAAACAATGTACTTGATGGGTTGAGGGAACAACTCGTTACATCTGGTAACGAGTCGTGAAGTCAGTCATGAAGACTGGGAGAGAAATTATTGACAAAGTGACCAGTGGAGATGACGAAAGACTTAACGAGTCATTAGTTGACTAAACGACTCGTTGGCAGAGTACTGGAACCACCTGTGAGATACACTGGAATTTCGAAGGAGTTAGACCACGAGGGGCCTAACGAATCATGCCCAGGAAAAACGAGTCGTTAGGTTACTCGTTTCCACAACTGGGATCAATGCTGAAGACGACTAATTTATAGCAAGGAACGACTCTTTAAAGGTCTCAATGATTCGTCACCGAGCCCGTGGTAACTGACGACCTGGTTTCAAATTTTAGTTAGGAAAAGGTTTTCTTAAGACTATAAATACGCTGTTTAGGTTTATTTTCAAGAGAGAAGCTGATTATTACTATTTTTCACGTAAGATTTTGGTGTTGTAGTCATGCCCTATTTTGGGAGGCATGACTGGCACCTGGTGCCACACTGGAAACTAACTGACCTGGCTGGGCTTATGCACATTTAGTGCCAGCCTATGACTCAATTCAAGAAAACAATGAGCTATATCTCGGTTGTACACACAGTCTCCGGCGAACAAGGTCGTATAGCCACTTGTAAATGAAAACAGCTAACCAACAACAGGCAATAGAAGGGATCCTATACGGGCTGACAAGGCCACCATGCTGTCTAGTTATAACATAAATGAAGACGAGCTACTATACTAGGCCCCTCATGGCCAACACACGAAGCATAATTGATTAAGGCCTAACACGGCCAATATACAACTAACTGACTAACAACTGCAGTCTGCGAGTCTCTAAGAGTAAAAATAGTGTTCAGGACTGGGCCTCGGCCTACCCAAAATGCTATATAACTGAAATACAGGAATCCCTATAACCTGGCAACTCCTAATGAAAGGAGCTGGCCCAACTGCAGACTCTAGATAGCTGCTACTCAAGATCCTGGACCCTGTCTGCCTACCTGTAGGAAAGTAATGCAGCGCCCCATAATTGGGCGTCAGTACAATATGTACCGAATATGTAAGGCAGGAAATAGGCTAAATTAAAGCTTTGAACTACTGAAAGTAAGTGGAAAGGAGAGGCAGAAAGATTAACCTGTAAGCTGGCTTATTCATAATCTACATCTAGCACACACTACACATACATGAGCGATGACCGCATAATCATATATTCATAAGCTATAGCTAGAAGGAAAGAATGAAAACAAGAACCTAACCTGGCCTCCATAAGCCTGGAAGGTACAACCAGCACAAGATTTGGAGCGATCGACCCCTAATCCTCCATAGGAAGCTTATTGACATCCTTAGCCCATGGGCAGTACTATACTAACACTGTACTACTAGTGCATTAGACCTCACCTTGGTCTAATCGGATCTTATATTACTTTTCTGGGTGATTCTTAACCTTATAGGAAAGTTTATATAAACTTAGCCACTCCTGGCAATCTGTACCTTATAAGAACTAGTTGGGGCACTGGCCCAGCCTCTAAATGCAGATAAGGTCCCCTTCCTTAGGGTACGCACGGGTCTATTTGACCTGGACTTGCTTCCTGGGCAACCTATATGATAACTGCTAAGTCAACTAAGACTGACAATCTCTGGTAATGGCTAATAGAATGGCAGGCTGTCACTCGGTACCCTAGACAACCCTAGTGTCACTGATTCTAAAGTATGACTATTATGTCTATATTTCTGGCCGTGGGGCGTGCAGGTACGTCAATGGCTTCTAGGCGTGCTTTTTTGGCAACCCAAGCACCAAACTGGTAGTTATGTTGCCTAGCTACGCCTATGTTGTTCAATCTACTAGCTTAGGCTCGATAACTCTCACGAGCTTCTAAGGTCTAGGCCTGGCAATAAAACATACAATCCTACTAAAATAGTGAACTGGGGAATAGAAGAGTTTCTATGATGCTTCTAGCATGTATCACACCTAACATGTTCCTTCTCGACGAGAGACACTGCGGTATAATCTATATATGCTCTCTAGCAGCTAACCAGAACCTATATAATTGTAATCTACTAATAGTAGCTAATCATAGCGTATCTGATCTCTATATAATGGCAACAACTAATTACAACATGTCTAATCACAATCTAATGGTAGCAGCTATCTACAGTATATGAAATCTTCATTTCTATTCTAGAACATAAGTCATAACACTGTACGACGAGTATAGTTGCCGAGGGTTAAGCCTTACATACCTCGATTGTCATTTCCTAAATAACCTACGGGTTTCAACTTGTATTCTCCAGCTCTCTTCAGTTGTAGCTATTATACTAAGAGAAAGAGATGAATTTAAATACCAAATTCAGCGTAAAACGATAACTTTTAATACCAATATTGACTATACTTCAACTTAATGAAACATGGACGAAAATGTATTATTTCCTGAGAGTTTAGAAGGGAGAAATGCTTACTTGAAGCCTGTGATCGTATCAAAATCAGTTTGGAGCAATTCTAGCAACTTTTGCTCGACGGGGTTACGATTCACCGGGCGAATTTCACGAAAATAACTTCGTAGTAATGTTCCCTGCGGGCTTAAACTTTGATACCCAAAGTTAATTGAATTTGAACGGTATTTGGTAGCGTATAGGACC
>JACEIK010002079.1:217136-233526 GCA_018107945.1 Datura stramonium | reverse complement strand
TATGTTGCTCCTAGAGCACTTTCAGAATATGTCGTTGACCCAAACTTAGACTTAAATATTCTTCAAACGAAAATGTCTATCACCAACACTTTAGGTATTTCAGATCACACTAGAAATGGGTAGTTAGAGGAATGGGTCCAGTCCCTGTGGGTTCGACATTCCGGTTCTTAAAAAGAGCCACTATATTACCTGCACGACCCATACACTTGCGGGCTCATCAGTAGCCTGCTAGGCCCAAGAAACTCCAAATTTTTGAAGGATTCACCGGTCTAGGCCAATTCTTCGCCGCTTCAATTTTTTGAGAAACTACCTTTGTGCTCTCACTTTATACCACATGGCCTAAAAATTCCACGAAGTCCAACCAGAATTCACACTTCCTGAACTTTGCATACAACTAACGATCCTTGAGGGTCTGAAGCACTATTCTTAAGTGAGCATCATGCTTCTCCTCGCTCTGAGAATATATAAGGATATCAGCGATGAACACAATCACGAACATGTCTAGATATTGCTTGAATACCTTGTTCATCATGTCCATGTAAGTTGCAGGGGCATTGGTTAGTCCAAAATACATAACAAAAAATTCGTAGCGACCATATCGAGTCCTAAAAGCGGTTTTCGGGATGTTACTCTCCTGAACCCTGAGCTGGTAATACCTGTACCTGAGATCAATCTTAGAGAAACACTTGGCACCCTGAAGCTGGTCAAACAAATCATCGATCCTAGGTAAAGGATACCTGTTCTTAACGGTGATCTTGTTCAACTGCCAAGACAATGCACATCCGAAGTGAACCATCCTTCTTCTAGACAAATAACACTGGGGCACCCCATGGAGACTTGTGCGTTATGATAAAGCCCTTATCTAACAGGTCCTTCAACTGATCCTTCAACTCCTTTAGCTCAACTAGAGCCATCCCGTAGGGAGGAATAGAGATAGGCTGTGTGTCAGGAAGAAGATCTATGCCTAAATCAATCTCCCGCTCAGGAGGAACACTTGAAAAATCATCAGAAAAAACATCCGGATACTCACACATCACCGAAACTGACTGGATAGTCAGGGTCTTAGACTCAACATCTTTAACCCTAATTAGGTGATACACGCAGCCCTTAGAAATCATTTTACTAGCCTTAAGATATGAAATAAACCGACCAGCTGGTACAATTGAATTACCCTTCCGCTCCAAATCTTACTCACCCAGAAATCAAAAATCCACCGCACGGGTCCTAAAATTCATCAAAGAATAACATACAAACAATCAATGCATGCCTAAAATGATGTCAAAGTCAGACATAGCTATTTCTACTAAGTCTACGGATGTGACCTTATGCAATACTGTAATGGGGCAACCTCTATACTCCCGCCTAGCTAGAACTGAATCCCTGGCTGGAGTAGAGACTGAGAATGGTTCTGACAGGATTTCAGGGCTAACTTCAAAACTATTAGCAATATAAGGGGCCACAATCGACAAAGTAGCTCTTGGATCTAACAAGGCATAAGAATCAATATGGAAGACTTGCAACGTACTAGTGACCACATCTGGTGAAGCCTCCTGCTACTGGCGGGATACTAAAGCATAAAACCTATTTCTGTTGCACTAGTAGAGGCACTATGCTGAGGAGGACGTGATGTTGGAGCGGCAGAACTGGCTGCTGTCACACGGGCTCCACCGACCCTGATCTAGCTGAGGGGCAATCCTTAAGTCTGTGTTTGAGTTATCCACATCCGAAGAAATCATCCGATCCAAGTAAGAACCCCCCAGGTTGATTCTTTTCGCACCCCGCACAAATTGGGAAAGAGCGCTCCATCTGCATGCTACCCTGTCCTCTTGACTCTGAAGCTCTACTCCTCTGATCTCTTCTGAATCTAGATGGCATGCTGGCCGATGATAGGACTAGAGCGATAGACTTGTGCTGGGACTGCTGATGCTATCAACCCCCTGTCCTAACTTGAGAAGCCCCGTTACTGTCGGTCCTGGCCCTCTTGGAATCCCTCTTCCTCCGGTAGACCAAATCCATTTGCTGAGCATGCAACACAATATGGGGAAAGTCGATATCCCGATGTAGCATGGCGATCCTGCAATACTTGTCCAAATAATCCAGCACCCCATGCACAAAATGACTCACCCGAGCCCTCTGGTCTGCCACCAACTCTGTAGCATATTTTGACTGTCGGGTGAACTCCAATGCGTACTCCTGAATGGATATGTTACCCTGTTTCAAATTAACAATCTCGGCCACCCTGTGCTCCCTCATCTCCGCGGGAAAACCCGATCCAAAAATGTCGCGTGGAACTCTTCCCAACCTATTAGGCCTGCACCCACTTCCCTGGCATCCCTCCACTACTTTAACCTTATGTGAGCCACCCCCTTAAGCTGATAGGAGGTCAAGTCAACACACTCCCCATTGTTCACCCCATTAACTTAGGTGATCTTCAGAATCTCCTCAATGAAATCTTGTGGATCCTCGCCCACCTTTGAACCCGTGAATCCAGGAGAGCTCATCGTAAAGAAATCCCTCACCCTAGCTTCCACTGCATTCCCATTCCGAGGGTAACGCACCACTATCTGATTATGAACCTAGGCAGCCATAGCTTGTGTCAGCATCTAAATCGCTGCCCTAAAATTAATGTGAGTAGTTGGCTCTGGTGTGTGCTCCTCGTGAATAGGTGGGGCTGGCCGATGCTCATCTCTATTGACACCCTCATGATCATTGTTTTTACCATTTCTTCTGGTGTTCACTCTAAGTGGAGGCATGATTTTGCAAACGCGAGTAGCACAAATTAGAAGGGTAAAGGACTTTCATTGCATGACATAGATCATGAAAGAAGGAAAAATTTCCTTAAAATTTCGTAGCCTCTTCATCATAGGAATGGTGCGCTTTACACCCATTAAAAAGACTCTATTTAACGCGGCTTTGAGACACCCTAGGACACTTCAAACCTATGGCTCTGATACCAAGTTTGTCACGACTTGAATGTAGACCCGGATTGTAACACGGGACAAGGAGCCCCAAAAGGCCCCAAGTCGATCCATTGCATGAGCATACATCTAATTTATTCACATAAGTGGAAGACTTAACATAAGGCATATCGGGAACATAACGAATCATGACATATCAAACCGGCAGAATCACCTAGACATACGTAAGCTGAATTCTATACTTTGTCTAAAAGCCTCTACTACAATGATGGGTTGCTGGGACAACACCCCCAACTAACCGAAACATGTACTAAAACATAAAGCAGCAACATGTCATTCAAATAGCCCTCGAAACATCAGGACTCACCAATAAGCTGAAAGCAAACTCTGAGATGATCTAAAGATGCAGGTGAGCCTAAGAGCTGGGTCCTGTATGATGAAATGATACAACATAAAAAGTATGCGGTCAGTATGTGAAATGTACCGAGTATGCAAGGAAAGTAAAATGGACCTTTAAAGTATATTTAAAACTCATAAATGATCATATGAGTAGGACATCATTCTTATATCGTAAACATCATAACATAACATAAGGCTCAAGGTTTTCAAAACATTCGTATTAAAACATAACCATAATCATAGGAGGAAAAGCTTAACTTAACCATTACTTTAGCCAAAATACATATTCATTAGCATTCATAAATCATGAGACCTGTAAACCTACTCGGGAGGCCATTCGTAACTTTCTATGGGTAGAACCACGAAAGGGCGTGATATCACTATGGAAAGGGCCAATTGGGGCCGAGGACAATCATAAAGGAGGTCCCAACATACGTACGGTGGCACGTAGACCCAAAACCTAGTCGGTGTTTGATACTACTCCCAAAACATATATAGTGTTGATAGTATAACATACATGAATTCATGGGCTTGTGAAATCATGATAATCCTAAACATGCTTGTACATACATGAACTAGCCATGATAGAGGGTCCATGTGTCAGCCAAAACATAATTCATCAATAATAGAGTTCAAACATACTTGTAAATCATGCATATTGCTTGAAATTCATAAAATCATGATGGATAATAGATCAAATCCATTATTTAAATCATAATTCATGTTGATCTTGTGAATATCATTATTGGAAAGGTAGATCATTAATCGATTCATCATGGGTCATGCATATTAGGTTAAATTTAAAAGAAATCTAAATGGACAAGATTATAAATAATTTTAATCATAAAAGTTGGTCAAAACCCTAGATTATGATAAGATTCAGAAATCATGAAGCCCATTAATAATCTTTAGATTTTTATACAAATCTACTTCAAAAACCCATAATTTGTTTATAGAATTTTAATGAAATCCTAGAGACTTGGCATGGGTATGAAAAGAAACACCCATTGATAGCCTTATATACCTGAAAACAACTGGTTTTTAACCTCCCTTGAATGCCCAAGAAGGAATTGAAAGGTTTTGAAGAGAAAAGCCTTGAATCACTTTATGATCACCTCTCTATACTATTGCATGCATGAATGGGGACTTAGAATAAATTGTCCCTCTAAAAATCCACCTTCCATAAGATAAAACGATCTGGTTTAGGGTCTCATAGCATATAAAAGTAGAAAATGCCCATAATGAATCTTCCTTGAAAACTGTCTAGATTGGACCCATGGTTGGAACCAATGGGTCATTGGATGGAACAACGACCTGTTTTGTTGCTCATCGTTTGCACTACTGAGAATTGCCTCAGAAACTGACCAATGGATGAATAGGATTACTCTCCTCTGAAATAACGGATCGTTACATCGACCGTTGTCTGCCCTTCACAAAATCTGAACCTCCTGACCACGAGCCTCACCACGACTTGTGGTTGCTTCCAATGAGTTGTGGTCTTGATCTGTCACATACACTGGAAATATTTTCAATCAAACAACGGGTCATTTCTCCTCACAATGAGTCGTTGTACGACCCATTACATCCCATTTGCTGAACCCAGCCTCCTCCAACACCTATTAATAATGGCTCGTTGTCTCAAACAACGAGTCATTGTGTCATCCCTCGTCGCCACTGCCACCCAGACTTCCCTCACCATGACTGCATGTAAGGACCCGTGGTTTGATATCAGGAGCGTTAGGTCACTCATTTTGTGATATTTTCCCAGTTTCAGTAGTTTTCAACTTTTAGCTCCTGGGTCTAATCCTAGGCAGTTTCGGGGTATTACAAAACTCATCCCAACTAATGGTTGAGAATAGTCAAATATTTTTGTAAAACTGGGGGTCTGGGATTTGGGTTTCAATTCACTATTAGTCAAATTCAAGAAACACCAACTATGATTTATTACTATTGAATATAAAAATAAAGTAAACTAGGGTTACGCTCATAATGTTTTCACAATGATATTTGGTTAATGAATATAGTGGACTCATTTAACACTATGTGTGTAGGCTGTTAACTCAATTATCCTATCCAAATATTTCTAAACCTATTCTGAAAGGTATCATCTTATCTTCTCAAACTAAGGGTGATAACCAATGAGTTACAATAATTAACCTAGGTTGATTAATCTTATTACAACATTAATCATCAACCAATTCTTAACGCCTTGAATCCTTATTACCACTTCTTTTCATCCAGATTTATACACCTTACTCAAGCATGTCAAACATATGGTTTGTTCTAATGTTTGCAACCATCAAAAATCATTCAAAATGAAAGAATTAATAATAAACACAATTGTATTAAACTCATCCATGCATCAATCACCATCATTATATTATTCTACCATGAACCTCACAACCCTAATAATGGAACTTAGTAACACATAATCACTGAATTCATAGAGAAATTCATATTCATCAAAGAAGATTTAACGTACAAAGAAAAGATGAAACCTTGATTATGATTCTAATAACTCAACAATATTTCTTCAAGAATCTTTCAAAGTAACATACAAGTCAATGTTTTTTCTCTCAAATGTCTGATGATGATAATAAACCTAGCATCTACTATTCATACACTAGAATAATTCAACACTTAACTGAAAATCAGTCTCCCACTTCTCTGGTGATGCCCAAGTTGACGTCCTGTTTGCAAGGTGACGGTCCATCACTTGGGCCATCACTCCTTATCTCGTGTGTCATCAAATCTGCATCTTAGTGACAATATGCTTGATGGTCCGTCGAACAGGTGATAGTCTATCACTTGGGCCGTCACTCCTTATCTAGTAAGTCCCTCAATTAGCATCTTGATGACGACAAACTTGACGGTCCATCAAAAAGGTGACAATCTATCATCTGGGCCATCACATTTACCTTTTTTTGTTCATCTACCATTTTAGACTTGACGATGAGAATGATAGTCTGTCGTATTGTTGATGGCCCATTAGATATGCCATCAAATATTTTTGTCAGCCTGTGTCACACCATTTCTTTTCCTTGGTTTATTTTGCTATACAAAACTCAAAACTAAAATAAAATATAACCAAAAGTTACTCAAGAACTTTGATCAATTCATTGTTAGAAGAATCAAATGCACCGTCAAATGTCAGCACACCAACACCCTCAACATAGAATGTTTTCTAGTCCTCAAGAAACACACCAAACACCTTATTAAAGCAAATGAAATCAAGATAAACTACAACAGTTGTTATACACAAAGTAGATCATTTCAAATTTAACATTCCCCTTTTTACAATCAGGACATGAAAAGATGGCATTCGTTGAAAATATTGACACATTAGGATCTACAGATGACATGATGATATCAACATAGTATTATACATACACCAACAATGACTATCCTAACAACCAGCAATCATTAATGCTTTTCTAGTGCCCTCACCACAATGAAGTCCCAACTCACATCCAAAGTTATTTACATGGGGACCAGAACAACACACTCACTCTCACAAAAACATTCATAACAATGCACATGCTAAAGCCATAAGCTTTCCATTATTATCACAATTCAGGTCTTTCAGACACTTGATTAGGATCACTCTATGACTTTCTTGGCTTGTAATATAGGTTTGGGGATGGGTATGGTACATATGGATAAAGTGACTTGACCCTCCTTGGTGCTATACTATTTCTCTTGCTCCACTCTTATTTTTCTCTCCCTTATTCTCTTTTATTCATTTTCTTTCTCAACTCATGGGTGTGGCCTTCATTTTGATTCACTTTTTCCACATCAAAACATCACTACCTTTTTTATGGAACTTCAAACACCATACCACACCCACTTTCATCAAATTCCACTTTTCACACGCAACTTTTTATGCACCCTTAGCCACCTCAACTTAGGCAATTTGACCGACTGTACACAATATCCAAGGATGGACCATAGATAAAATAGCTTCATTATAAAAATATGGGTAGGTAAATAGGCTAATGAGATAAATGGGTCAATTAGGCTCAAAATCTAGGATCAAGGGATCATTTACATTATTTGGGTAGTCATATAGGCTTAACGGACTAATTACAAAAGATGGCCTATGATCCTTTCCTATTCAGTTTCCCTCTAACCTTAGTAAGATAAAACAAGAAAGTTCCAGATGCATGCATAATGTAAGAACAACAACAATTAATCTCACATGCATTTGCCACAAAAATTGCCTATCAGTGACTAATTATCATTATATGCTCAAGCTTAAGCACAGTTGCTATATCAATATACAAATAATGTCACACACAGATCCTTCAAGGTAAAAGGCTTTAAAAAATAAATACATGCCATATAAAAAACAACAATAATTTGTAAGGGTCTCCATTTTTCATATTTTAAACAAAAAGGTGTTTATTTCCAACAACTCCTTTAATTTTCCACTATTTTCTTGTATTGACCAAATAACAAACAACTATAAAATCAACCTAAGCGCACCGGTTCTACTAGATAGAACACCTAAGGAAAATGAAACACGACAATATAAAACCTCAAGTGGTGTGAAAAACTCTCGCATTGTCCCCAATGCATTTATTAAAAATATCAAATTTGAAGTAGGGTAAACCTGTGAAGCTCTATACTCAAGAGTCTGGTGTTCGGCTGTCTGGATGACTACACGCAAGTGCACGAGGTCGAACAAGTAGTAAGTGGCTCAAGTAAGCCAAGTATCGATCCCACGGGGGCGGACTACGGGGCAAGAATTACCTCAAGTGTCAATTCTTGCAACTCTAAAATGAAGACAACCGAGTGTGAAGAAAAGTTTTTATATTTTTGGCCAGACTAATTTTAACTAACAAAATAAATATACAAGTGAGTCTGAACTATGAATGTGAGGATCTTGAGGCTAGAAAAGAACATGTAAAGAAATTAATTATCGATACAACATGGTTTATCTTTCTCCGGTTGCTAGTCGGAACTTATGCCTTCAGATTAAAACTCTCGTATTTAACCCAACTTAACAATCATGAACCTTCCACCTACATTTCTGTGATAAGAAGAAATTCATGTTCTAGCCATACAACCAGATTCCACACTTGACTAATCGACTTTGAGGTATATTTCTATCACGAAGGTAAATCAATTCTCAATTTTCCAAAACTAAGAAAAGATCATATCTATTAATTCACAACTTTCAAGTTTCGTGTGCTCTCTCTCGAGTGAAACCGGACTTTTTAGTTGTTAACATTGGCCGGATATCAATGCAGTAAGAACAGAATTAATAGAACAACCATGAAAGAAAAGATGGAAAAAACAGATGATCAACAATTACATTTCATACAAGTTGTTCCTAACCTCAGCAAGATGTGAAATTAGCCACTCATTTGTGGATTAAACATCGTTAAATGAGTGTAAATCATACAAACAATTGAAAGAAAGAAGAAAGGGATAGAGAAAACCTAAGAATTTTCGTCTCTCAGTACTTTTGTAACCCACGTTCTTGCTCCACCAAGTCGAATAATTAAAAATGAACCTAAGTGTTCTATTTATACTGGTGAGAATTTTCCCGGAATAACAAGCAACGTGTCACGGAGTGCATCGCGGAGCACTGCCGCTGTGACACGGTCCTGCTGTGAGCTCTCGAAATTTAGCCGTCCGGGTAATTGTCCCCAACGTGGCACGATATGCAACGCGGAGCATGCCCGGTGTGCCACCGGTGCAAACACGCACCTTCACTGGAATGTCAAGATCCATGAAATTAATTCCAACGTGCCACGACACGATCGCGGACCCTCTCTTGAAATTCTTGAAATTGTATCTCCTAGGACGAATGCATCAGCGATGGCGGCGTGTCACGGCTCCATGTGGAGCCTCTTTATTTCTTGCTTCTCTTGGCCAGTTCCTTGCTCGCTCCAAGTCCATCTCCGATTCCTCCCAACATGCATCTTGGCTCCATAAAAAGTATGTTTTTCCTGCAAAACAACGCTAATCATGTTGGTTAGTATAAATTCACACTTTCTACAATTTACATGAGAATGTACAAACATTGTTGGATAAACAGGTAAAATGATGTATTTGAGTATCACTTGGGCATATAAATGTACCCCAGATCTCTACCCCACATAAAATCTTGTTGTCCTCGAACAATACTCTTACACCTCTTGCAATTGACATCCCATCATGGCTACTTTGGCTCGACAATTCAAGTTAGGTTATCTAGATTATTTACATACAAATCATCAAGAAAACATGCATGGTATCTTCATTACAATGACATTAAACATATCAAGACCTCTTAGACATGCAAATCGACTCTCGATGTCGGCAAACTCATGCACATTAGGCGACGAAGATATCAGAACACAAATTTATTCTATCGTCAAACATGTGCCCTCACAACATAAGAGAGTTTCCTGTTTAATTACATGAACTCAAACAATTCATGTCAGGGTATATATACACACAATTTCGCTCCTCTCCCAAAGAATTCACATGCATTGTGTCATGAACCATAAGCTGCCTCAGTGTATTACTCCACTAATATAAGGGCGTGATGTAAGATCACGTGGGACTTAACGGGTTATGTGTAAGCTACGGAACTAGTATATACTGGGCTAACCAATAACAACTAGCATCCTTAAGCGCTTTTCAATACATCCATCATATTCTGGGCCTAAGTTCTTCCTTCCTCCTCTCAAACCCCAGAGTCTTTCTTAATTAATTTTCCAACTTCTTTATGCACCCCACACCGAGACTTAACATCAAAGATTAGTTATGCACTTTATTTTCTTTACATCTGGCAAGTGCACCTTTGACTCTTTTCTTTCTTTTCATCACTTTGCTTTTTCCTCTCTTTATTTTCTTTTCACCATTTCCTCCTTTACACTGTGGGAAAATTATTTTTTCTTGAGCGCTTAAGAGCTTAGGATTAGGTTTTACGGACAGTAAGAAAGAAAGGGTTAAGCTTGGTTTACACCTTTTTGACAAAAGAAAAAAAATAGGCTAAAGGCTCCTTGGACTAACTAGGATTATTATTTCAAGGTGGAGTATATATAAAAAAGAAAAAAAACGTTAGGCTAAACAAAGAAACGCCTACCATCCTTTCCTACACTACACTTCCTTCATTTCATTCGTATACACAGGCAAGTTCTAGACACTTCATGATAGCATGGAATAACGAGACCTCGCTATGCGCTCATTGCACATGCTCAACTCAAGACATATTCACAGACTCTTCAATCAGCTAATTACATGAATTCAAAATTAAGCCTCAATTACACCGGATCGAATTATGTGGCCTAAGTATCTCACATATGTACAAACTTGCATGCATTCATCCCAGAATCACCTTTGCATTCTAAACATCATGTACAACACGCAACAAGAATTTTGCTTGAGAGCGACAACATGCATAGGATACAACCAAACAAACCAAAATTAAAAATAAAAAGCTACTCCAATAGACTGCATTTCCCTTAAGACGGTCGTCATCCATCCATCATAGGGAACGGTCATATTTACGACTTCGGTTCAATGGGACTCTTCTCGGTAAAAGAATCGAAACAAACTCCGAGAAACCCAATGATAAAAATAATCAATGAAAATTTTAAAAATATCGATCAACGAAAATTTTAAAAATATCGATAA
This sequence comes from Datura stramonium, assembly GCA_018107945.1. Classification (NCBI taxonomy): domain Eukaryota; kingdom Viridiplantae; phylum Streptophyta; class Magnoliopsida; order Solanales; family Solanaceae; genus Datura; species Datura stramonium. The sequence goes on along the minus strand of JACEIK010002079.1, from coordinate 222,577 downwards.
TTTCGACAAAACTATTTACACACTGCCTAACAACATTCAACAGCACACACAGCTTCACAAAGATATTTACAATACAAAGCATACCCAGAAGCAGGTCACAATATTTTCAAACACGACAACAGAACATGCATATACATACAAATCACGACAAAAACCAGCACCACTTAACTACTCCCCACCCCACACTTAAAACCGAACACTGTCCCCGGTGTTCATACATTCAACAAAACACAAAAGTGGGTGGTGACTCCTGATCAATCAAAGTATTCCACTTCTTCATCGGTCTTTGTGCCTCATCTCCCTCGAACCTCCCTCCTGGCTCGAGGTTTTGCGAATGCTAGACGTGACATTGCTAGCATGTGGGATTGCCACATCGCGAACCGGCCTCGCTGCCATTTCCTCGAGCACTAACACTGCCCGCACAAGTGGTTGGTTCTGTGGTTGCTCCAGGATTGTTGTCCCGACTCTTGTAGTTTTCCCTAGAGCTTCTCTCTGTTAGCGATGGAATTGTCTTTTCGGCTCTAAGGATGGATCACCAGCTCTTTGTCTCTTGATGTTCAACAAAATCTGTTATCTGCAAAATACAGGCTAAGACCAAGTTGCCAACACTTAAATAAAGAAATAGCAAACTAACACTTTAAGAAAAATTATAATTTCGCAATTGCTAGTGTAGTCAGCAACGACGCCAAAAACTTGTTCGAGCATGCGGATGATTACACGCAAGTGCGTGGTCGAACAAGTAGTAGTCAACCCAAGTAAGCCAAATATCGATCCCACGGGACTGGACTACTAGACAAAATTACCTCAAGTGAAGACAACGAGTGTGAAGAAAAGTTTTTATATTTTTGAACTAATTTTATACTAAGCTAAAATAAATATACAGAGTAGTCGAACTATGAATGTGAGCATCTTTGAGGCTAGAAAGAACATGTAAAGAAAGTAATTATCGATACAACATGGTTTATCTTTCTCCAGGTGCTAGTCGGAACTTATGCCTTCAGATTAAAACTCTCGTATTTAACCAACTAAACAATCATAGACCTTCCACCTACATTTCCGTGATAAGAAGAAATTCATGTTCTAACCATACAAAACCGATTCCACACTTGACTAATACGACTTTCAGGTATATTTCTATCCTGAAGATAGAGTAATTCTCAATTTTCCCAAACCTGATAAGAAGATCATATCTATTAATTCACAACTTTCCGGTTTCGTGCTCTCTCGAGTGAAAGCGGACTTTTGGTTTACATTAACATTGGCGGATATCAATACATTAAGAACAAGAATTAATAGAACAACCATGAAAGAAAAGATGGAAAAAACAGATGATCAACAATTACATTTCAATACAATTGTTCTAACCTCAAACAAGTGAAATTAGCCACTCGTTTGTGGATTGAAACATCGTTAAATGAGTGTAAATCATACAAACAATTGAAAGAAAGAAGAAAGGATAGAGAAAACCCTAAGAATTTTCGTCCTCTCAATTGCCTGTAACCCACGTTCTTGCTCCACCAAGTCAGAATAATTAAAAATGAACCTAAGTGTTCTATTTATCTTTGGTGAGAATTTTCCTAGGGATAACAAGCAGCGTGTCACGGGTGCATCGTGGAGCACTTCCTCCAGGAACCGCGATGCAGCGGAGGCTCTGCGGAATTTAGCCGTCTAAAAGTATTTGTCCCCCAACGTGGCACGACGTACAACGTGGAGCATGCCAACGTGCCACGGTACCGCGCGCGCCTTCCTTTGGAATGTCGAGATCCATGAAATTAATTCCAACGTGCCACGGCACATTCGCGAACCCTCTCTGGAGATTCTTGAAGTATATCTCCCCGGGACGAGAATGCATTCGCGATGGCAGCGTGTCAATGCTCCATCGCGGAGCCTCTTTATTTCTTGCTTCTCTTGGCTAATTCCTTGCTCGCTCAGAGTCCATCTCCAGATTCCTCCCACATGCATCTTTCCCAACATGCATCTTAGCTCCATAAAAAGTGTGTTTTTCCTGCAAAACAACGCTAATCATGTTGGTTAGTATAAATTCACACTTTCCTACAATTTACATTAGAATGTACAAACATTGTTGGATAAACAAGGAAAAAATGATGTATTTGAGTATCACTTGGGCATATAAATATGCCCGAGATCATCTGGCACGACTGTCTGGGATGGAGTGACCCCAGAGACCTCAAAAGTGGCATCAGTGGTGAGTATCGCACTCAAATGATCAGGCGGGGCAGCCTCTATAGCTGGAGGTAGTGTTACGAGAGTCTACAACTTTGAAAAACAGTGGCCCCCGTGACATGCCCCTTAACTCGGGGTGCTGAACTACAAGAGGCCCCACCAACCCAGGCTCGCATCTCCTCTTCTACCCTAGACTATTTCAGAGCCACTTGCAGCTCAACTTTTTCTTGTTTGTTCTACTTATACTTCTTCTTCTTATGGGATTTGACCTCATCTCTAGCACCATCTCATGGATGTTTTCCTTCTACCTTAGGTTTCTTGCCCAGCATATCAATGAAGGGTACGTTATTCTCTAACTCCTCAAATCTAGCAATCGGGAAATCTAGGGGCTGCCACTTCTATTGCAAGTTTAGAATGACCTTTTGAGCCTTTTTCAGCTCAACTGCAAACCATGCCAAATCTGGCACTATGAGGTCTTTCAGCCATTAATTCACCCTCACATCCATGTAATACATCCAAGCGTGAAGGTTCTTGTATGGCTCTGATGCAGTTGTGATGGCTCGGTGAACAAAATGCCCTAGCTTCTCAGCAAACAACTTCAATTGCTTATCCTCTACTTTTCTAACCACCCTAGCAAAGTTTGCTTGTATGAATGCATACTATGAAGATCGAGGCAAGGAAAATGATGTCTCAACTTATTCCACTCCTAGTTGTGTTGCAGCTACGCCAGAAGTAGATGCTATGGATGTAGGAATTGGGACAGCATGGCAAACTAACTCTGCTCTTATAGCTTCTCCAGCTGGCTCAATGGTTGTTATCGTTTCCCTTGCAATTTGACCACTGGGCCAAACACCTCTGGGAATGGTTTGTGAATCTTCATGTCATATATTGATTCATTTTTCGACTTCTCTAAGTCATACTTCTTTGTAGCATAAGTCTGAACATCAATTCCAGCCAATATGGGGACATGAACTTCTCTGCACAGCCGAGTGATTAAGCATGGAAATGATAGATATGTAGATAAGTTAACAACCCTCTAATTAATCTCCTAAGTGATAATCACTCCTGTGAGCAATGGGAACCAGACATCAGGTTGGCCACCAATACTTCTCTGTCTCCGCCTAAAGTATTATCGCCTACTGTGGGCAATAGTCAGAGTCATACCACCACCCACCAAAATTTTGCTGCAAATGTCAGTGTCGACTTGACTATTCTTTCCTTGCTATTAGTTAACCAAGGGGGCTGACCATCAATTAACACCTGTGCTAAACATGGACATTGCTCACACCGTACTCTCATTCAGTAGTCAAATTCTACAGTGTTCACTTGTAGTGTGAATTTTGGCTCATAGAGCATTCTAGTGATGGTAGCTTTTGAGATAACAACCATTTCTGCACGAATTGGTATACGGGTCAGTGTGTGTAATTTTGCTGGTTTCTACCCTTTCTTGCACAGACCCTAGAAAGTAGCAATGTAGTTTACATAGAATTCATGAACCATGGTGGTGTAATAGTAGCCAAGTGCTTCACACATCCATCCTAGGACATAGAACTTGTACTTTCCCTCAATCCATGGATACTCATGAAATTCTGAGTTAACAATCCTGACATCCTTAGCAATGTTGCATTTGAGGTGTTCTTTTTCTATGGTGGTGAGAGCCTTCGTGGAAGTGTTTTTAAGCCCCTTTTTCTTGCCAACATAGACTATCCCGAAAGCCTAGCATTTTACCCTTTAGAATGTCTCCCCTCATTAGCTTAGATTCCCTTATCGGACTGCTGGTGGCCTCATTGCCTCTCCTTTCATCAAAATCAGAAACATTACAACTTGAACTGGATCCGTCCGCTAAAGAATCATCTCATTCATCAAACTGGATATTTTCAGCTTGTTGTCTAGCAATGGATCTAGTTTTCTAACCTGGGGATGGTTCCTCAGCTCCAACCTCCTATTTTTCTTCCTCGGAGTCGGTATTTTAATCTCGGAGGTGGTGGGCGATTTCAATTCTCTTAATTCTCTTTCTTGCACCATATCTGGTAGGTTAAAATTTAGGTGGTATGGTTACCTACAATAGTCAAATAGTTAGTTTCAAAGTTAATATAAGAAAACATATGAAAATAGTGGGATTTAACTTAAAGCAGGGCATGTGTGGTGGAGTGCTTGACGAGCCATCACATAGGTGATGGTCTATTACTTCCTCTGTCAGGTGTATCTAGTGTTTGTATAATTTCACAAATAGGTGATAGTGCAAGACAATAGTCTTTCACCATGGTGAAGATCCATCATTAACTCCGTCACTCTTAACCAGTAGACATCACATTAGAACCCACAAGTGACGGTGGATATGATGGTCTGTCATCAAGATGATGCTCCGTCACCTTCTCTGTCACATGCGATTTATGCTCAGTTTGATGCCAATGATACTAATGACAGTTTGTCGGACATGCAATGGCTTATATATTATCTCATCAAGCTACCATTTTGTGCACAACAATGGTGGGTACTTAGGTTTCTCCACACCATGTACCCCCAGACCAAAACAACCAGTAAAAAATAGAAAATCTAACTATTTCCCTTAGGAATGTTGTCACTCGATCCATAATAGGGCATAGCCATTTTACACAGATTTAGGTTTCCATACTACAAATCAACTTGACATATATTCAATATGAGACTCCTTAGGTTACAACTTAACTCAAATTGTAAGCATAGTTGATTAATCACATGGTCTATGTTCAGCTATACTCACATCACCAACTGCATTAGTCACCCGACACACTGTGAACAAGAATGAAACATGTACGACATACCTCTGAGTTTTGGGCAAGATAATCACACAAATCTTGCAAGATTCTAATCATTACTACTCATCTGAAACCATAATTTGAGTAACAATCGAATGAGGAATGGGAGAGATTAGAGAACATGATGGATGTTGTATTTGATCGTGGGTATGGTAGTTAAAGGTGGGAAGGAGTGGGAGGAGAGAAAGGAAATATACCTAAAATAAAGAAAATTTAGAATGGTCAGGGGTAAATAGGAGCGATAACGGGTTGAATCTGGGTTAGAAGGGTTTGGCTGGATAGGGTAGGGCTTTTTAATATTTTACTTACCTAATTAGATGAAGGTGCGAGTGATGGTCCATCGGGTACAAGAACATCCATCGATTTTCTTATCATGCTAATAAAAGTGAAGCTTTCAGTTCTCCATAAGTGACAGAGGTATTCACGGGTCCATCACAAGGATGATGTTTTGCCAACTAC
>JACEIK010002079.1:162615-205084 GCA_018107945.1 Datura stramonium | reverse complement strand
TGGCTATGCTGTATCTGAGATATTATCTGACTGTCTGACTATACTGTATCTGGGATATTATCTGACTATCTGATATTACTTTACTAACTTTTATTCTGAATATATCTCGTAATATTATAAACATGCTTGCTAAATTCAAAAACACGCTTGCTAAACTCATACGGAACTCAATTCTTGACTTCTGAGTTCTTTCTTCTATATAACACGCTACCTACTGTACTGGATTACTAACTTGCCGAGGAATTAGCTTTACATACCTTCGCTTCGAAGTTTCTGACTAACTGGCATAGTTCATCCAGTACTTTTGCTATTTCTCCCAACTGCATTCATATATATATCAATTAGAACTAAATACACTAATATTCCGGAAGAAAACATCACATTTGATATATATATAGCCCAAACTTTGGCTTATCCAAAAACGGTCGAAAACTCGCTATTTCTCGAAAGTCCAGAAGGGAGAAGTACTCATTTTAAGGCTGAGAGTATATTGACACTAATTTGGAGCAATTCCACTTACCTTAGATCGGTAGCACGACGATTTTCCGGCCGAATTTCATAAAACTAAATCCGTAGGAATGCTCCTTGCTGCTAAATACCTCGGTATCTGAGATTAATTCGAGTTTGGACCGTGTTTGATGGCGTAATCGAAAGATTATCAAGAAACCTCGTCTCCCTCTGTTTTTCCTTGACCCTACTTGAAATTATATGAAATGTAACTTTAAAACCAAAGTGGAGNCGATCTTTCCCCGGGCCTTTTTCTAGCATGTATGGCATTCTAAAACTCTTAACCAACATGCGAATAGGCCATCTACATGTCAAGAATTTATGGGGTGTAAAAATTCCATGTACTGACCGCATACTTTCTCTGTTGTATCATTTCATGATACAGGACCCGACTCGCAGCTTCAACCCCGATCTTAGTCAGCTTATTCAAGTTAGCACCTGTTCAGAGTTGTTGAGTCCTCATCCTTCGAGGACTAGACTTTCAGTTTCTTCTATGTATTTCAGTTTAAGTATTGTAGAGCTAGTTGGGGTCTTGTTCCAACAACTCGTCCAGATTAGAGGTTTTCCAGACTTAGACATGTATTCAGTTTTGGATGTTTATTCTTATGTGATGTTTCTTTAGACTTTCACTAATAGTATATTCGTGTTTTCTTCAGTTTTGAATGAGTTATTTGTGTGCACATACTAAGGGTCGACTTAGGGTTCCTTATCCCATGTCTACGATCTGGGCCTCCATTTAGGACGTGACATGTGCTCATGATTAAATACATAAAAACAATTCTTACCAATATGATTGAGAAAAACACTTCCTTTAATTACTCCACAAAATCTTGAAGAACAAGTAGAAAGAACAATACGAAATCAAGAAAAGGTTGAACCAACACAATTTTCTGTTTCAAAGATGTAAAATTATCTACTTATATGTTTTTCAACTAAAACTAACTCTTCTCCATGTCCTCTTTTAAAAATAAAACATAAAACGTATTTATATAGATCTAAGAATCTTTTTCCTAGGCTAATAGGGCGATTTTCCATATCTGGTGCCGACCTCATCATGGATCATCCTACGACACGTGGGCGCATCCTACGGTCCGTGGTAGCATCTCGTGGTTTGGATTGTTGGCTGATTTTCGGCTAAGTGTAGGGCCAAGGTACAATTCGTACCTCCTTCCTACGACTTGTACCAGGCTCCGGTGGCCTTATTCTGAACCTTTGCAATTTGTCTGAAGCTCAACACGACCAGTATGGTACCACTCGAACCAAGCTCTCAAGGGTCGTGGTATCCTCTCGTACTAAAAATCATCCTCTTATGAAATTCTTCTGGAGTTCATCACGAATGTCTTACCATGACTCATACAAGCTTTGTATGATGTGGTAAGACTCGTAGGTTCATTCTTCCAGCTTCAGTCATCTGCATCTTATCACAGCCATCAGTACGATCGTACTGTGGACTGCATTTTTGCCTTTTTTTGCACACTTTTAGCTTCTTTTTGCAAATTTATGCTCCAACACCCATATATCCTGAAATCAAAGGAAAAGTGCCTCATATCCATATAAATACACCTAAGTCCATGCTAATTTCATAGTTTCGAGCGTCAATAGTGCTGTAAATCCACAGCACATCACCAGCAAATCATTGAAAACTTTGTTGTAGAAATAGGAGCCCCTATCGCTGATAATAGCTCTTGGAGTACCAAGCCTTGAGAAAATATTCTTCTTCAAGAAAGTTGCAACACTTTTGCCATTATTATCTGGAAATGCCACAACTTCTAACCACTTTGAGATATAGTTCACTACCCACAAAATGTACTTCTGTCCATATAAGCTCACAAACAGACCCATGAAGTCTATGCGTCATACAACGAACAATTCCACTTCTAGAACAGGAGTCGTAGGTGATTCATGATTTCAAGATATATCTCCCTATCTCTGGCATTGATCGCATTCCTTCACAAAATTATGTGCCTCCTAATGTATTGTAGGCCAGTAGTACCCACGTTGCAAAATTTTCTGGGCCGTCCAAGCAACCCCATGGTGTCCCCCAACAGGAGATGAATGGAATACCTATAAGATGCTAAACGTTTTTTCTCCCGGGACACATCTCCTTATTAGATTATAAGCACATACACGGAACAAATATGGCTTATCCCAGAAGTATTTATTCAAATCATGAAGGAACCTGTTCCGCTGGTGTAAAGACAAGTCCTCCGCATCATATCATTGACAAAGTAATTAGAAAAGTCAGCAAACCATGGAATAAGATCGACTGTTGAAGCTAATGCCTATTCATCAGGGAATGAGTCATTAATATCCTCATCATTTGTTACTTTTCCCTCATCTTCAAGTATGGATAAGTGATCCTCTACTTGATTTTCACATTCTTTATGGTAATTGACTTTAATGTCAAATTCATCTAGTAGAAGGACCCATCTTATCAACCTTTGTTTTGCATCTTTCTTTTCCATGAGATATCTCAAGGTGGAACGATCAATGTGCATGATAACTATGGTGCCAAGCATATATTCCCTGAATTTCTCAAAGGCATATACCATCGCCGACAACTCCTTCTTAGTCACTGTGTAGTTCTTTTGTGTCCTATTTAATGCTTTACAAGCATAATAAATGGGGTGGATAATCTTGCCTCTATTTTTCCCCAACACAGCTGCGAGCGCAACCACACTAGCATCACCTATCACTTCCAATGGTTGTGACCAATCTAGTGCATTTATTATCGAGGCAACCACTAACTTTGCTTTCAAGTTTTCAAAAGCATTCAGGAACTCTTCATCAAATACAAATTTGATCTCTCACTATAGAAGCTTACACAATGGATTTTATATATTTTACAAGTCCTTTATGAATTGTCAGTAAAATCCCGCATGAACCAAAAAGCTTCTCACTCCCTTCATCGATATTGATGGAGGAAACTTTTCAATTACCTCAATCTTTACCCTGTCCACTTCTATGCCCTTTTTTTATATCTGTCGAGGTAGAACAATGCCTTCTTTCACCATAAAATGTTACTTCTCCAAATTTAACACAAGATTTGCTTCCTGACATTACTCTAAGGCCTTGCGATGATTCGCAAAGCAGTCTTCAAAAGTGTCACTAATGACTAAGAAGCCGTCCATTAAAACATCTAAAGTATCTTCCACCATATCAAAGAATGTCGACATCATACACCTCTGGAAAGTTGCAAGAGCGTTCCATAACCCGAATGGCATATGTCGGATAGCGAATGTCTCATGAGGACAAACAAAAAGTGGTCTTCTCCTGATCCTCTAGTGTAATTGATATTTGGTTATATCTAGAATAACCATCTAGGAAGCAATACCAATCTCTGCCTACCAACCTATCTAGCATCTGATCCATAAACGGCATTGGAAAGTGATGTTTGAGTTTCCAAGTGTTCAACTTCCGGTAGTCCATATAGACATGCCAACCCATGACGGGTCTCAATGGAATCGACTCATGATGCTTATTTGCAACCACAGTTATGCCTCCCATTTTGGGGACGTATTACATCGGACTCACCCATTTGCTGTCAGAGATTGGTTATATTACACCTACGTCCAGCTATTTAATTAACTCCTTTGACACCACCTTTTGCATTGATGGATTGAGTTTGCGTTGCTGTTCTCTTCCCGGGACACAATCTTCTTCCATATGGATTTTATGCTTACATAACCCTGGAGGAATCTCGATAATATCAGTATTTGTCCATCCAGTTGCTCTCTTTTGCCTTTTCAGCATCGCTACTAGAGCTTTAACCTACAATTCTAATAGATCGGCTACCATAATGACTAGGAGTGTGTTATTATCTCTCAAGAAAATATACCGCAGATGACCGGGTAATGCTGTCAACTCCAGCACTAGTGGTTCTTCAATAGAGGGTTTTGCTGGAGGAGTTGGTCTATTCTTCAAATCAAAATCCAACTTCATCGGAGCATATGAATAAGACCACATCCTGTTAAATCATTCACTACCTGTTCATACACCTGAACGTGATCATCAGCAAAATTTATCATCACAGTAGCTAGAATTTCAACTGCGTATCTCACTTCTCTGGGTGCTTCAACTACCCCTTTATCAATAACATCAACCACAGAGACTACATTCATGTCTCTCAGTTATTTTATGGATTTGCAGACATTATACCTTACCACTTCATTGTTTAGTCTGAACTTCCATTCTCCACTCTCCATTTCCACCAATGCTCTTTTGGTTACTAAGAACATCCTACCAAGAATGATAGGAACTTCAAAGTCCACTTCGCAATCCAAGATTACGAAGTCTGCAAGAAATATAAAGTGCTCCACCTTAACTAGCACATGTAATATCCCAAAAGTCTCAAAGATCAGACTTGAGGGTTGTATCAAAGAAAATAAAAAATATCTGCACTAGGTCATAGAACGATCCATTAGGCGACTCGTCAAGTCACCCGATGGACCATCGAGTGACTCGTGAAGGGGTGTCAGGAAGGTAAGGAGTCATTGTCAGGATGGCTTAGAATGAAGGATGGAATTTCCAGTGGTAACGAAGAGAGTGGACAACGAATCATATAGTAGAGTAACAATTAGTCCAATTCCTTATTGGGACAGGCAGTGTAATTTTTCCTTAAAAACCACTAAGGGAATTTTCGTAATTTCTAAGCTCCTAAGCCCTAAACTATATCATTTTAATATATGAAAGAGGTATATTGTAATACCCCGGGAACACAAGGATCAAACCCATGAGTCAAATGGGGAAAAATTAGGAACTGGTGCTTCGGTTGCAGGATGTGTCGTGGGACGACTCGAGAGGAGACCCCATGAGTCGTCAGGTGACTCTTGGTGAGGCTTAGAGAAAATGAAGGTTAGAGGTCCCCACAGGCGTTGAAATGACTCATGGTTAGCCAGCACGAGTCGTCAAGTTAGCTGTGGGGTGAGGTTGAGAAATAAATAGAAGAATCGACTAGTGTACCTAACGGAAGGGACCCCATGAGTCATGGTCAGTCCCCACGATTTGTAGGGTGAGGCGTGAGCTAGCAGGGTGAAATTTATTTGAGAATGATATAGTGTGCATGATGGAAGGTGACCACGAGTCGTGCTCTCGAGCAACAAATCATTAAGTCACCCGTTACGAGCCCTAAGAGATCTAATAACCGGTGTACTTGATGAACGACTCGATGAGTCATTGCCTCTCTTGAAGAATAGTTAGGTCCCTCATTGGGACCCCCTGGCAGTTATTTTCTGCGAAATGGTAAGGGCCTTCTCATAATTATCTAAGTTTGTAAGACTTATACTACTTCGTTTAAGGCTCATTTTACAGGGTTTAAAGATTCTAAAATGGAGGGACTAGCTTTATTGCAAAACAANCCTATTCTAAGTTAATTCATTCAAGCATGCAAGTTTGAGAAGTTGAAGAGGTGATTTAGAGAAAGTTCTCAAGGTTCCCTTTTGAATCTCATCTTGGGCAATCAGGAAGTTTTGGAATCTACCTTTTCTAGGTATGTAGGTTTATGAGTGGGTGTCTCCTTCCACACCCATGCCCAAATTCTATCGAATTATGAAAATCACCTATGATCATGTGTGGGGTTTTACTTAATTGAATAATTCTTCAATTTTCTTACATGGGTATGAAGTGATTATGATTTTAATATCAAATTATGAAGCATGGGCTGAGTTAAGTCTAGCTTGTGGTATGTTTTGAGTTAAGTCTTCCTATGCATATCTTACCACATGGTTTTGGAGAAAAGGCTCCCAAGAATGTTTTCGGCTTGTGGTATGTTTTGAACTAAAGCTTCTCATATGCATGATTTCGTATTTGAGATGTATTTGTTATTGAGATTCGTTATATACATGTAGAGCATATGCATGTTTTTGGAGAGGAGTCTAGCACCGAGCGGGCTAAGGTCGATCAGCATATGCCCCAGAACTACGCGTCAATGTAGGTTGATACTATTATATTATTGGGACCTCCCTTGTGAGCTATCCCCGGTCCTAATGGCCCGTGAGCTTGATATCGATATCATGGTAGTCCATATCCCTACCAAGGTTATGGACGGCTCTACCCACTTGAGTGTGATAGTCGGGACCACGTAAGCTTTATCGTGGTATGTTGGTTAGGTGACGAGTCTCCCACTATCTTATATAACTTTGGATTCGCATACTCATTGCTCATGGTTTCAATTGCATACATGCATGTTCTAAAAGTGAGGTTTGACACATGTTCAGTTTTTCAATAAATGTTCTGTTTCAGCTTTGAGTCATTCGAGATAGTTGGTGTTTTAGAGTCAAGAGTCGTCATGTTATGAAAGATCATGATTTTTTTTAAATGATCCATGTAAGCACTGCTCTTAACATACGGATAAAATGTTTAATATACGCATTGTATTTAAATAATTTATTTTACTTACATGAGCGGTTTTACTTAACTTGCATACTCAGTACATTCCAAGTACTGACTGCATACTTTCTATGTTGCATCATTTCATGATACAGGAACAACCCGCAGCTTCAGTCTCGATCTTAGTCTGCTTTTCGGAGTTCATATCTTCTTAGGATTTGGTGAGTCCTCATCTCTCGAGGACTAGACTTTGAGTTTCTTTTATGTATTTCAGTCTCAATATTGTTGAGTTAGTTGGGGCATTTTTTCCTATCAACTCATCCAGATTAGAGGCTTTCAGACTTATGTATGTGCTAGTTTTAGATGTTATTGTTCATGTTGATGTTGTATTAGACTTCCGTTGAGGTTATATTTTTGATTTCTTCAGTTTATCAAATGAGTTAGTTGTATGCTTATACTATGGGTCGACTTGGGGTCTCTCTTGATCCCTTGTCCCGTGTCTATGATCCAGGCCTCAATTCTAGTTGTGACATATATTAACGGGGGTTAAACCTATTCTAAACCATTCCCCTCCCATGCATGCAAGATTAAGACTTCTCCATTGATGATCAAGCCTACAATTCTTCAAGTTCTTCTCCAAATCTCTTGGGCTTTCAAAGACAAGTGTAGATTCAGTTTACACAGGTATGCGAGTCTATGAATGAGTGTTTTATTTCATTCTCATGCCCAAATATCTCCTCAAGTTGATGAATTAAAGTGTTAATTCAAGTGTATGATCTTATGGGATTTTATCCCAATTTCATGAAATTGTATATGATTTGGTTAAGGGTCAATTCCGTTTATGTCTCAAAGCATGTTTTAAGATTCATGAGAAGATTTTATATACTAATTAATTGTAAATTCATGATTTCAAGCTTTAGAAAAAAATTATGCCCAATTATGCAAGGTTTATGAGAAGTCAAGTTTATGATCCATGATTTCAAGTATGATGAGATATCTACCACAATTGAATGTTTACAAACTACCCATGTATGAATCTATGATTTGGACTTATGAAGTCTATTTTAAGTATGCATAATTTTAAGATTTGGGCAAGCCCACACAAGTTAAGTATGTTTTCATGATTTAGCCAAGGCTAACAAAATTAGTTTATCATATGTTTTGGATTAAAGACTCCCACTAAAACTTATGATATATTTTGGAGTCAAGACTCCCATGTTCATATTTCAGACTATGCATGTAATTATGATTTAAGCTTCATTAAAAATGATGGGAGCACTATGCATGTTTCTGGGAGTAGTGTCTAGCACCGAGTAGACTTGGGGTTCAAAGGTTTCACAATCTCAGAATTACATGCCTACGTAGGTTTATATATACTTGGGGCCTCTCAAGAGTTTCCCCCGCCCCCAAGGGGCCTTCAACTTGATATCAATTTCATGGTAGTGTCTTTAGCCCTGACAAGGTTTTAGATGGCTCTACCCACTTGACTGTAATAGTTGGGGCATCATGTAAGCTTTATCGTGATGGTGTCATTTATTAGATGGGTCTTCCATTGTTCCTCATGATTTCTGTTATGCATGTTTATGACATATGATATTATGTTTCAGTAGGTTTGACCCAATGTTCAGTTTATAAGCTTTTACTTATGATTTCAGCTATGGAAAGCCATATGATTCTATCTTCAGTTGTGGGTCATTCTCTTCAGATATTAAATTCAATTTATGACTATATAAGTTTTCAGATATCAAATGCAATCCTTACTCTCATGATCTTATGATTTATGTTATGTGCTTGATTTCAGCTATACTTACTAAACCTATTTTACTTTCCTTTCATACTCATTACATTCCAAGTACTGACAGCACACTCTATGCTATATCATTTCATGATACAGGTTCAGATGTTCAAACTCGGTCCCGCTGTTAGCCGGTCTCTACAACTTAGTCCAGTTCTCTTGTTGGTGAATCCTCATGATTCGATGACCTTTATATTGTTGAGTTATGTTACTTTCAGTTTTCAGACTTTTAGTGAGCTAGTTGAGGATGTTGTTCCATCAGCACTTCAATTATATTAGAGGCTTTTCAGACAATATGTAGGATCTCAACTTTTCAGTGTTGAATCTATTTTTGATCGTTATGTATGAAGACTTGTTTAGCTTATTAGTTTTAATTAATTTATGCTCTTTAGCCACTATGTTCATGTCGTGGGTCGAGTTGAAGGCATTTGTGGTTCTCGATTTCATGTCTTGGTCCGAACCTATGTTCCAGGCATGACATCACATCACATAGAATATCCACAAGCTTCATATTTAATTGGTCTACCATTAACAACCTCATAGTAGTCGGTTTGGGGATCTTAAGCACAACTATTTGTATATGGCTAGTGCTATGAAGTTGATGTTGGCGCCCAAATCACATAGCTGTCATGACTCGAACATAGGCCCAGATCGAAACACAAAACAAAGAACCCCAGAGGCTCCAAATCGATCCATGCATGAACACAACAACCAAAGCTCAACATAATAAATGTGAAAATCAATAATTTGAAATAGTGGAAGTATGAAAATCTAATAACATCTAAACAACAAAAAACATAATATTGATCTGAAGTTGAATACATGCTATGTATGATAAGCCTCTACAACCTGACGAGTTGATGGGACAAGATCCCAGCTAACTCACTAACATGTTGAAACCGAAAGTACTGATAACAAGCTAATAAGAAGGTCCTCGAAGGAGGAGGACTCATCAATAGGCTGAGAAATGCTAACTCTGATGGTTTGGCTAACAACGCCTGAACCTGAACGTCCGAGCCTGTATCATGAATTGATACAACATAGAGTATGCAGACAGTACTTGAAAGGTACAGAGTATGCAACGTAAGTAAAACCACTAACTAAGTAAAACTGAGATCATGCATATCATAAAACATATTAAAGATAAGATTCTGAGAGTAAGGATAGCACGCTATTATCTGGAAACATGGCTTAAACATGCTTGAGTATCATAACTGATTCAAATGATCTAAAGCTGAAAGTGATAATCATAAGTAAAACTGAACATTCGGTCATACCTGCTGAAAACATAATAACATAACTGATGAATATGCATAATAGAAAATCATGAGGAACAATGGGAGACTCGTTATATGACCAACATTACCACGATAGAGCTCACGTGGTCCCGCCTATTACACTGAAGTGGGCAGAGCCGTCCAAAGCCTTTTCAGGGATAAGGGAGCTACCATGATATCGATATCAAGCTGATGGCACCTCAAGAGTAGAGAAAGCTCACAAGGGAGGTCCCAAACAATCTTAACATACCTATGTTGGCACGCAATTCTGAGGCACAGGGTTGACTGAACCCTTAGACTTCTCAGTTCTAGAAACTACTCCCAAAAATATGCATATGCTCTCCATCGTTTTTCAAAGAAGCTGAACCATCATCTTGCGATGAAGCTGAGTCATAATAGTACATGCATAATCTGAAAATATATCATGAGGAGCCTCAGCTCATCCATACCACAAGTTGAAAAGTGAGTCTAGACTCCAAAATCTTGTGGTAAGATAATAATATAACACTAAAGTAAATCATGAATACTTGATCATATGGGCTTGCCAAAAACTTATACATGCTTTGAGATAGCCAAAATCAAGGATATAAACTTGGGTAATTCAAAATAATACTTTTATCATATACATCTCATCATACTTGAAAACAAAGATCATAATCTCCACCTTTCATGAACTATCATAATTGAGAGACTTTAAAATAATGAATTTGTAATTAAAATCATCATAAACATGCCCATGAATCTTAAAACAAAATTAGAAATATGAATAGATGTTACCCATGATAAATACTTAGAGAATTTCACAAATTAGATAAAAACGCCATAGAATCATCAACATAGAATTCCATGAACTAGAAGAGGATTTGGGAATGGAAATGAAAGAATACTCCCATTCATAACCCCACATAACTGGGTACTTTGAATTTCACAACCTCTCTTGAGAATCCAAGTGAATTGAGGAAGAACCTAAAGAATCCTCTAATTTGATCTTCAATAGACTCCTTGATCTTGCATGCATGAAGTGGGGAGGTTTAGAATAGGCTAAGTATTCCTAAAATCCTCCTAACGGAGCTTGAAATGATGTAGTTTAGTACTTAGAAGCTTATATATTATGAAAACACCGTTAATAAAACGCAGGGAAAATTCATTCTACCAGTCACCGCGAGGGAACCACGACTCTTGGTGTAACTAACAAGTCATGGTGACCTAGTTGTTGGGTACATTGCCCAAAATCAACATCCATACTTTCTCCTGACCAAGAACAACTCCATGAGTCATATAGTCACTTCACGACTTGCGGCTACCTTTCATGGCAGCTCCGAGAAATTAAGCCTTGAACCATAGACCATCTTGACCACGACTCACTTAATGACTCGTTCCCCTGGCCATGACTCATTGCTTCTCTCATGGTCACCCCCCTGATCACGGGTTCCTGCCAACTCTACCTTCACTTCCCGATTAACGACTCGCAAAGTCTAATCATGGGTCACTGGATGACTCGCCCTATGACCTGGTGCAAAATTTCTTTTTTTCTCTTATTAAACCCTTGGGTCTGATCTTAGGGATTTCGGGGTACTAGAATAGAGCTTTGGAAAAATTAAAGGTACCAATGGTACATGGAATTGTGAATACGCATGGCTCTTCTTTTGTTTAACCATCAAATTTGAGGAGATCAAGCTGTAATGATGAATGTTGTCCACCAGCTCATAACTAAAAAGCCTGCTCTTTGGTATCGAGTCCTTCATAAACATCGCATAACATGGCATCTGCTCAAGGGCTTCCACTAATGGGATATTTACTAACAACTTCTTTAACATGGAGATGAATTTGTAGAATTTGCCATCTTCCACCTTCTTTTTCAACCTCTAAGGGAATAGAGGTGGAGTCTCAGAATTTGAGTCAGTGGCTAAACCACTTCCTTTCCTTTTGTTTTACCTTTATCTCCCTGACTGTTCTCTGTGACTTATGGCTCTACAGGCTTAGCCGATTTAGCTGCTCCACCTCAACTTCAGCTTCAAGCTCTATTTCTTAAGCTAACTCCTCAGCTTGCTCACCAATAGGAGTGGTGTCAGATAATTTCCTACCACTTCTTATTGTAATATCCATGCAGTGGCTATCCTTCCTCAGATTCTGCATTGTATCACTTGGCAAAGCACCACTCTTCCTCTTATTAAGGGCTACCAATATTTTCCCCATTTGGTACACCAGTTGTTTAATGGCGGTTGAGTATGATTCTACAAGCTAGCTCATATTGGAGAGGTCACTCTTCATCTCTTTAACTCAAGAATCAGTAGATTTTACACTTACAGTACGTTGGCTAATATTTCTTGCATTTTTGAACTTCTTGCATCATTACTACTTCACTCACAGTTTCCAAGAGGCACATATACTCCGATACGATCCTTCATGTAGCTTTCTTTTTTATTCTAGTTTCCCTGTATTCTATCCTTGTAACTAGTTTTGTCATAATAATTATCCTTCGGATATTTCCGACCATGGTTTCCCTAGCCATTGGCCCGAAAAACCTCCATGTTATTCAAGTACTTGGCTTCTTCTTCAAAGACTGATCCATGTTACTCCTATCTGTCAGTCTTACCCACATCATTAACTTTTTTAGCACCCACTACAAGCAAATGCTTAGCAATCAATTCCAATTGAGATTTCATATGTGCCATATCTTGATCTCTCTCTTCTTTCTTCCGGTGTTGCTTAGTAGTTGACCCAATTGTATTGGTGTTACCAGATAGTTTAGAGTCTCTAGTGAGCCAATCCCGGTTAGTCTTGGTGACTATATCTAATATAGTGTCCGCCTCAGTGTATGTTCAGGAGATGAACGACCCTCCAGCCACAGTATCGGCGATCGACTTATTTGCTGAATTTAGGGACCTGTAATAGGTCTCCATTAGATGCTCATCAGATAGTTTATGATTGGGGCACTTCTTGAGTTTCTTGTAAAATCGCAACCATGCTTCATGCAACGCCTCTCTAGGGAGCTACTTGAAATTATTTATGTCATCTCTCAGTGGCAGCATTCTAGAAGGTGAAAAGAATCTTTCCAGAAAAGCATCTTTGAGCTCTCTCCAGTTCATGATTGAGTCATGTGGCAACTCATCCAGCCACATTGTTGCCTCCAAGATAGAGAGAATGGAAAAAACCTCAACCGAATTGCATTCTTACTATTCCCTGGCAGTTTAAATGATTTGCAGATTCCCGTGAAGTTCATCAGATGCAAGTTCGTGTCATCCACCAGATACTCCTCTAAATAAGCCCTTCAAGTTCAATAATTGGATTATAGTTCTTGTGATGTTGAACTTAGCTCCTTGAGCTACTGGGGGAGGGACTATGGCTCCAGTAGTGCGAACTCCATCCAATTCAAAAACCTCTTCCTCTTCATAATCAAATGGAATCGCTTGCAAACGCTGGCCCCTAGCTCTCCGAGGCTGGCGATGATTTATAGGGGCTATATCCTCAACATTTAGTTCATTCTCCTCATTAATAACAACATCATCATTCTCATTATTAGCTGCATGTTGATTGTTGCCTCTGGCTTGAGCACTAGCAAGCTACTATAACCTTGCTGCTTCATGATCTTGTGCATTCATAGCTCTCCTCAACGTTCTTTCTAGTTCAGGATTGTAAGGATTCAATAGATCGCCTTCCTCCGGGTATTTGGCATGCACAACTCTATACCCTGTATAAGCCGAAACAACAAATAAATGTAAAATTAGGAAATAATACTAAGAATAAAATAAGCAAACTTGACTTAATCTATAACCGTACTCCCTGAAGACGGCGCTAATATTTTATACGCCCAAATTACACATCAATGATAAGATGTTTAATGCGGTCGATGTCAAATATAGAACCCCACAAGGTTGGGGTCGAATCCCAAAGGGATTATGGTGAAAACTAAACCTTATGTGAGTATTTTCTTTTAGTAAAATATTTTTGTAAAACTGGAGGTCTCAGAATCGTGTTTTGATTCCCTATTAGTCAAATGCAAGAAATACCAACTATGATTTATTACTATTGAATTCGACAAGAAAGTAAACTATGGTTATGTTCATCATGTTTTAATAATGATATTTGGTGAATGAATGCAGTGGACTCATTTAGCG
The DNA here is from genome assembly GCA_018107945.1 of Datura stramonium. NCBI lineage: Eukaryota > Viridiplantae > Streptophyta > Magnoliopsida > Solanales > Solanaceae > Datura > Datura stramonium. The sequence goes on along the minus strand of JACEIK010002079.1, from coordinate 191,060 downwards.
CTATGTGTGTAGGTTGTTAACTCAATTATCCTATCCAAATGTTTCTCAACTTTTTCAGAAAGGTATCACTCTTATCTTCTCAAACTTAGGGTGATAATCAATGAGTTACAATAATTAACCTAGGTTTATTAATCTTATTACAACTGTAATCAACAATCAAGGGTTAATCTCTTGAATCCCTATTACTAATTCTTTTCATCCAGATTCATACACCTTACTCAAACATGTCAAACTTATGATTTGTTCTAGTGTTTGCAACCATTATAAATCATTCAAAATGAAATAATTAATAATAAACACAATTTCCTTAAATGCATCCATGCACCAATCACTATCATTACGTCATTCTACCATGAACCACACAACCATAGTAATGAAACTTAGCCACACATGATCATTGAATTCATAACGGAAGTCATATTCATAAAAGAAGATTTAACTTTCAAAGAAGAGATGAAACCTTGATTATGATTGTAATAACTCAACAATATTTCTTCAAGAATCTTTCAAAAGTAATGTCCAAGTTGATCATTTTCTCTCTCAAAAGTCTGGTGATGAAAATAAACCTAGAAGCTGCTATTTAGAGCATAGAATAAATCAAAACAACACCAAAAATAGGAGTCCTGCTTCTCAAGTGACGCCTAAGTTTACATCCCATCGGCACGATGACGGTATGTCACTTGGCCCATCAACCTTATCTAGTGTATCATTAAATCTACATCTTGGTGATGGTATGCTTGACGGTACTTCGAAGAGGTAATAGTCCACCGAAGAGGTGATGATCCATCACCTAGGCCGTCACTTCGTATCCAGCGCGTCCCTAAGTTAGCATCTTGACGATAAAAAACACGACGGTGCGTTGAAGAGGTGATGGTCCGTTACCTGGGCCGTCACATTTACCATTTTTTCAGCTATTGTTTAAGGCTTGACAATAAGAATATGGTCCATCGTATTGTTGAGGGCTCATCAGATATGCTATCAAATATTCTTTTCAGCCTGTTTCACACAATTTCATTGCCTTCATCTATTTTCATGTACAACATACACAAAATAATCAAATATTATCAAAAGTTACTCAATAACTTGCATCAATTCATAGTTAAAAACATCAAATGCACCGTGAAATGCTGGCGCATCAGTACACCGGATGAGAACCCACCATTTGGCTCATCATATATTGACAGTTTAATCAAATCGAGCATGTGGATCGTTATTCTCCAAGGAGTTGTTCCCTTGTGTCACACTCTAAACCTAGGGTAGGGCAAAACCTGCACTCGACTTGGATCGACCAAGAAGCCGGCTATATAGCATCTATAATTGTAACACTAAGGCCGACTAGGAAACCTATCCCAAATAACTAGGATAGATACTGGACGCATAAGGTCTCGACAATAATGAGTAAGTCGTCAAGGATACAAGCTGTGTAGAGCAAAGGAAACTCGACAAGGATACATAACCAAAACAAATTATACAAATAGTACACATCAGCCTCTAAAGTGTAAGCAAACTTGAATGGATGGAATAGGGAGCCGGCCTACCCATGTTGTACACAAAACTCAAAATAATCAAAACTAGGACAAGGCTCCTAGAAGAGAGGAGCATACCACTACTCCATTGAAATCTAGCTCCTACTACATCTGATGATCTGAGCCTCTACCCGTATTTGTAGCATGATTGCAGGAGGGGTCCCTAGGCGAAGGGATTTTAGTAAGAATAAAATGTACTTGAATGTAAGGCTGAAAACTGTAAATATATAAGATAACAATGATAAATGGGAAACTATGAAATTGAAACTTGACAATAACTCATTACTAAAGTGCAAATGCAACCATGTAATGCAGCACAAAGACTATAACTCTAATGCTGGCGGCCAGCAAACCATAAAATCCATATAAAATCTCTCTAATCGGTGTACCACACTAGGGTAAAATAAGAATACGTCCAGCCGGTGTACCACACCGGGATAAAATAAAGTGCCTCCATCTAGTGTACCATAACAACACAAAATCAATAAATATTAATCATAAATATAAATTGAGCTGATAGGGAATAAATTGAGTGAATTTAACACATATAGCATAGAAATGACGAATGGTAAATTTGTGGCCTACATAAGGCTCCTTCGAAATGCATAGCTACAAGTGAACACATATAACATGTAAAGCTAGAAAATAACACTTAAATTCATGTATTCATGAATCATATAAATCATATGAAACTATGGATGACCTAAGAGTTTAAATAAGACTTATAGATCATGTTCAAATGGACATTAGAGCTAGGAGACTCAGTAACTTGTCATTCGTCTTAAGGGTAATGGATTATTAGGTCTCCCCTTGGATTGAAAAATTTCATAACGTGCACATAAGGTAAAGGACAACCATAATGAGGCAGTTCTAGTTTAATAAGCTCATTTACCCTTAATTGATTGCAACCTTGATCCTTAGTTAGATTCGTTTAGCCTTCATGGTTTAGCTTTACTTACAAAATCCTCCTAGCAACCAGCATGCCAAAAACATTTAATATCACATATTTAACATAATGTAAAGGACTAGATCACAATTCCCATGTTGAGGGGTCTCTAGACTCAATCTATAGATACAACAATCATAATACTACAACAAACATACGCAAGACAATTTTTGTTTCACATTTACTTATTTCAATCCACTATTTGTAACACAAGAATAATGCCAAGCATTTCAAAATCTTTGGAAAGAATCATTCATGTCCTAATATGAGTTCAAAATTCAGAAGTATAAGTCCATTCAATGGTACAAAGTCGCGCTTGAGAAACAAGGGGAATGACGCCTTTACATATCTTGTGTCGACGTGTTCTCTTAACCAACTCTTCCTGCAACAACAAATATTTGGGCCTCTTTAGTTCCATAAAATTTCAGCTATGAAATAAGGTTGTTTTAAGACAACTTATCCAGCAAAAAGGTAACAATAATGGCAGCCACAACACTATCAAACAAGGAAACATTTCAACACCTTATTCTAGTTTGTTTCATACTCTTTAAGGGGAAACGGAAGGGAGAAATTATCTAGTTTTCTTTGTGAAAAATTCTCATGAATATGGAGTATATTTCCAGCTAAATACAGCTGCTCCAACCTTGTGAAAAAAAGATAGAACATCAGCAAATATACACCAAACCGGAAGCCTAGTTTAGCTTGTGATTTCTAGCTTCTTAGCTATGGTTTTGGAAATGTTTGGAAGAGTATAAACCTTACCTTATTCCTTGTATACAATTCCTATAAAAGAGGAGTGATGCAGCTTAGTACTGCTAAAAAATCTCAGCAAGAACACCCCAATCTCACAAAGTCTGGCCTCAATAACTCTGCCGTACTAAGTTCGCACTAGGCCACTAAAGATCTGCAGTTTTGTCAATATAAAGCTTTATACGGGGCCATTTGAAAACTCTCCTGATAGTTGTTATTATAGGCAAACTCAATAAAGGAAACATGATCATCCCAGCTTCTTCCAAAATCTAAAACATAGACACTCAATATATTTTCGAGAGTCTGAATGATGCGTTCAGCCTGATCGTTTGTTTAAAGATGAAATGCAATACTGATTCTTACCGGAGTGCCTAGGACTTTCTGGAAATACCTCCAGAAGTTTTCTGTAAACATAGTGCCTTTTTTTGAAATAATAGACAAGGGAACGCCAAGTAGGCTAACTATCTCCCTATATAGAGTCTAGCATAATCTTCTGCAGCATGCGTAGTCCTGACTAGCAAAAAGTGTAATGATTTAGTCAACTTATAAATTATCACCCATATAGAATCATGCTTCTTTCTCATCCAGATTAATTGTGTCATGCACCAAAACTGGGGGAGGGTGCGACTAGCTCACGATACCTGACTGATCGGGAAGCCGACTATACATCATCTGTAAGTGTAACACTTAGGCCTTCCAGGCCACCTTTCACAATTAAATGGAGTAATCACCTGGACCCATAAGGTCTCAACTACCACAAATAAATAACTGAAATGCCGATAAGTCCATTACTCGGCTAAACCAAGCAACGAAAAGCCGACAAGGCCACAAACTGAATAATAGTATACATACTAAGTCCATAAAGCCTCTAATGAGTAAACTGAACTGATGGTTGGAACAGGTCTCCGACCTACCCATAACTATAACTTAAAATTCAAGCAGAAATAACTATTCCCTAGCTCTAGGAATAAAGGAGCATACCAACACATCCGCTGATCTCATGAATTACTACTACAACTGGTAATCCCAGCCTCTACCTGCAGCACGAACACAGGTCCCTAGGTGAGGGAACGTTAGTACGAATGAAATGTACTGGTATGTAAGGTTGAAACTATAAACCTGAGATAACAATACTATAATAACTGACTCAGCACATAAACATATAAAGGATAGATATAACCTGGAACCCTGCAACCTCTAATTTATAAAAACTCACTATAACATAAGTGAACTCAAGATAACTGAACCAGAAATAAGGAATAGTAACAACCTGGAATCTTGGAAATCGAAACCTGATAATAACTCTATAATGATATGAAAATGCAATTAAGAAATGCACCAAAAGAAACTATGTAATGCTAACGACCAACTAACCATAAATCCATATAGAAATTTCGTCCAGCTAGTGTACCACACCAGGGTAAAATAAAAAATATCTCCAGTCAGTGTACCACATTGGGGTAAAATAAAAATATCTCCAAGAAGTGTTCCACCCTGATGTAAAATAAAAAATATCTCCATCCGGTGTACCATATCGAGGTAAAATAAAGATATCTCCAGCCGGTGTGCCATACCGGGGTAAAATAAAAATAAATATCAATTGCAATCATAAATGGAGCCGATAGTGCTCATATAAACTATATGTATACTGACAACCATGAAATATGTTGAATTAGTAACTATAACATGTGTAGGATCTTACAACAACCCCAAATACTACCATTATACCACACACATGTAGGTCTTTCATTTACCATTTAAATACATACGTATGCTGTGAATGAATTCTAGGGAAGTTCCTAGGACTGGTATATCACAAAGACTGTGTAGACACACGTTCATGATTTTAAACATATCCTAGCAACTCTAACGCGAGGAGCAGGGAGGAATAACTTAACTTAACATTTTCTATTAACAATCTTAACATTCATTTCGTGCTTATATTCGTTTGATTTTCATACATTCATATTAAAAATTTTGAGCATACCACATTCGTTACACATCATATCACATCTCAACTTAACTTATGAACAAGAAGACATAACTTGCGTATCTCAAACTTGGAACTCTTCAAGATAAAAATGCTAGGCAACTCTCTAGGGGCTGCCTTAAGATAAATAAAGACTTATAGTCGTGCTTTATACAATATAGGAAAGGCTCGTGTGAAACTTTGCAATATATGAGGAGCTTAGGAAAATAGTTTAGAAACTTCCAAGAAAAAAATCCTTTAAAACTTGGAAAAGTTAATCCAACTCTTAGAACAAATAATTAGATATAATTGTTTAAAAAGTACGATGAAGAACTTATCTTTAACTTGAGTCACTATCCCAAAATATTCGACTTTGATCATTTCTTAAGAAGGTAACACTTTACTGGACTTTCATTAGCTTAACACAACTGAACATAAACAACTTTATTTGTAACTCTTTTGCTAAACGTCTTTAGAACAAAGTAAATCTTGTTAGCCATTTGCCTAACTCATTAACAATTGTAACGCTTATCATCTAAGTTAACAACCTTTAGCTCTACTTTTTGTATTCATCTTAAATTCTTTTCCAAACAGGATTCGTCATTCCCTACTTATTTATTTACTCTCATTTTCACTATTCCAGCAATTCTTATACACACTTACCTTTTTACCTAATTGCCAACCTTATCTCTTAAACTTCGTCTTTCTCATATTTTAACATCACTCAAAGGTTTTTGAAATCAACTACTGACAGAGGGCATATAACTCACATATTACCATAAGAGGTCTAACATTTACTCTTATCTCTCATTTGCTACTAGCGCCTCAACTTTTATACTTAGGTTAATTTCCTTACACATCTACAACTTTCAAAGAACATGTGACGTGTCTACTTAAAGCCTTTAGCAATTCTCATGAGGTCTAGATAACTCAAGAGCTCTAATAAACATATAGCGACTTTGTAAAGGCAATCCTTGTCGCTTTAGCGCGTAACTTGAACATAAGCATAAACGTATATACATTATAATTTTCTTATAATGTGTTAACATCAAGATATTGTGCATATCCTACCCATAAAGATTGTTCCATAGAAATATCAATAGTTTACCCATTCGGGTTCTATATTCCAAGTTTAACGTACCGATTAATTAAGAAACACATCAATTAGTCTCTTAGATTAAGGGAGAGGTATCGGGGAACCTTCTCCTGTCCCCAGGTACCTTAAAAGATACATATAAGAGGGTAGGTAACTATTGTAAGGAAATTCAATTTCCTTACCCTCGTTAGTCCTTATTTAGTTAAAAACGATTTCAAATATTAGGTTCGTCCGCGCATCGTCGTCTTGCAATGTTTACCAATTTTCTTAGAAACAATAAAGTGAAACAACTTTGACACCACAAATACATAACATAATGAAAAGGACCAGATCACATTTCCCATGCCGAGGGGACTTCATACTCGATTTACAACTATGACCATAATCGAAGGCAATTGCCCTCTTCACTTTACATTCATGTGTTCCAACTCTTTAGAAAATATACAACTTAATACCAAGTAATTGTAACAACTGGAAAGAACCATAATATGCCAATACAGAAGCTTAAGTACAGGGGAATACTGGATTCATCCTCGGCAAGAATTTGTGCTTGAAAATCAAGAGACAAAGAGCACCTCACATACCTTTTTTTGCGGCGAGCTTTCTTATGTCATTTTTTTCTTTCAACAATCAGAAATTATACCCTTAAATTACTTGAGTTTATCATCCAGTGACAATTCTGTTTCAATCCAATTTATGTAGCCGAAACATTACATCAATAGGCAGTCACAACACAAACAAATAAGGCAACACTTAGCATTTCTTATTTCAACTTGTTTCTACAACTTTGAGGGAAAATAGAGGTAGGAAATTACCTAACTTTTCTCATGAAAATCTCCAACAAATATAGAGTATATTCTCAGCAACATACAGCTATTCCAATGTTCAAAAACAAGCAGAACTTCAACAACAACATACCAACAACGGCATCTCAACATAATCTCCAACTTCTAGCTTTAGCTAGGATTTTTAGGCAAGTTTAGCAATTAGAAGCACTTACCCTTTTCATAAGAATATCCTTGGATATAATTGTAGTATTTTCCTCCAAATCACTTCCCAATAATGCAGCAATCTTGCTTCCCAAAACGCAGAAACATAACAGCACAACAACTACAACAAGTCAACATACAAACCATAACTTTCTTCTAGTTTTCCTTCAAAAATTCCATAGACTTATTAGAGATTTCAAAAGAGGAATGTTACTCTTTATTTTGAACAATTCCTACTAAGATGGAGTATAACTTTACCTCAAAATATTCCCAAACACGCAGCAACAACACTGCCAAAACGAAGCTACAAGGCAGCAACAACTTCACCACAACGTTGTCTTCACTTCCATCAACTTTTGCTTGAGTTTTGATGGTGTTTTCTTGAGGGATTTCCTCTTGGTTTCATAGGCTTTGCTACTGGAAAAGAGAGAGGATTTTAGAGGATAAGCAAGAATCTCAAATCTGGAAAAGTTGAAAATGATTTTATAACACAAAACTTAAAATATAAAGGTGTTTGGGCAGTGGTCGTTTTTAAGGCGGTGGCCATGTCACTGCCTGATAGTGCCACCATAAAACGCCTATAACTTTTTACTCCAAATTTCGATTGACAATCCGTTTGATATTCTTAAAACTATCCCTTTGATATTCTTAAAATGTTTTACGCCTATAACTTTAATTTTCTAGGTCATGGGACTTCTAGTTCATTATATATTGGGAGATATGGTCATTTAAAGTTAATGCTAACTTATAAACTTCACATACTCTTTGTTTTTCCATTTGTACGCATTTCCCTTGACATCTACAACCAATATACAGCCCGCACTTCCCTTAACATAGCATACATGCATGACTCGAATGTACACCTGAATCGTAGATATGGGATAAGGAGCCCCGAGAGATCCCAAGTCGACCCATGGAATGAGCATACATACAATTCAATCACATGAGCAGAAGACTTAGCATAGAGAATGTAATCATGACATAACATAAGGGGGAACAATACAATACTTATACAATACGGCATAAGACAACTTTTTAGTCTGATAATCCTCTAATCATGAAAGGAGGATTGATGGGACAACTCCCAAATTAATCCAACATCCAGAAACTGAAGGAATAACATAGAGTGTGAACATGTAGCCCTCAGAACATGAGGACTCACCAAGTGCGTTGTGAGCAAGTCTGTATCTATCTACAGGTGAGGATGAGCCTGAGAACTGGGACCTGCATCATGAGACTATACAACATGGAATGTACTGAGTATGCAAGGTACGTAAAGTGGATATTTAAAACATGCATGAAACTCATAAATGGTCATAAGAGTAGGACAGCATGCTAGTATCATAAATCATTATAACATATTATACAGCTCAAGGTTTTCAAAACATTCGTAACATAAACATAGTCATAATCATAAGAGAAGAACTTCGCTTAACATAACTTGAGCCAACATACATAATCATATCATGCGTCAATCGTGAGGAACAGTGGGAGATTCTCTTAACAGATCTATCCCATATGAGCACACATGAAGCCCGACTTGTAATCCTAGTCGGGAGGGTGTTCATACCTTGCCAACGGTAGGGACCATGAAGGGCATGATCACATATGAAAAGCGCTATTTGGGCCATGGAAAAACATGAATGGGTCCTAACATACCTATGGTGGCACGTAGTTCATGAGATTTGGGGCATAATCTAAGCCCCGAACCTACTCGGTGTTCTATACTACTCCCAAAACATATATAGTTCTCATAATAATACATACATGAGTTCATAGGCTAGTTAAATCATTCTAATCATAAACATTCTTGAACATACATGAACTAGCCATGACTTGAGGCCCGTGAGTCGGCCAAAACCTAATTCATGTTTAATAAAATACATACATATTTGTATATCATGCATATAGTTTAAATTTCATTAAGATCATAATAGATAACATAATATATTCATTATTTAATTCATAATACATGCTGTGCTTATCAAAAACATCAATGGATCAATGGATCATAAATCAGTTTATCATGGGAATGCATAATCAAGCTTATTGATTAGAAATTCGAAATCAGCCATATTAATATCAATTTAGAGCTCAAAAGATTATCAAAATCAGTAGATAATGATAGGGTTTCAAGCTGAATAATCATGTACATATAAAATCTGAAATCATACATGAGGTGCCTTGGCTCAAACCGTACCACAAACTGAACATAATTGGGAGTCTTGACTCCAAAACCATGTGGTAAGCTAAATCGTGAAATCATAAATCATACTTGAACATATGGGCTTGCCCAATACTTAAAAATGCTTGAAAACACTTGATTCACTTGAAAACATGATCATAGACATGGATAATTTGAAAACATGCTTTTCTCACAAATGTCTCATCATAGTTGAACATACATTATAGATATAAACTTTCATGAACTTTCATGGATAGGCATCATAATTTATAAAACTTGAAAACATGATTTATCATTGAAAACATTGTAAAACTTGCCCATGAATCATAGTTCAACAATAGAAACATGCTTAGAGCATAACCATGGTAGAAACTTAGGAAATTCATGCATTGGATTAAAGCCTCATTGAATCAACTGATAGATTTTCATGAATTAGAGAGGGATTGGGCATGAGTGTGAACAATTTCACCCATTCATAACCTTACATACCTGAGATGATCTAATTCTACAACTACTCTGATTGCCCAAGGAATAATTGAGGAAGAATCTTGAGAAATTGAGCTTGATCACCCCTCTAGACATCTAAACTTGCATGCATGAATTAGGCTAGGCTTATAATGAACTTACCCTTCTTAAAACTCACTATTTAGAGCATAAAATGATGTAGTTTAGGCCTTAGAATCATAGGAATTACGGAAAATCCCTTACTAAATTCACAAGGAAAAAAAGACTGCCAGTCCGAATGAGGGACTCGATGAGTCATCATCTATGGCCACGAGTCGTGGCCTGCCATCCATCGTTTTCACTGGAAATGTAATCAAGAATGCCACCACGAGGCACTTAAAAACTCGTTACTGGAGACCATGACTCACAGTCACCTTTTGTCGCCCTCACTATCGAGAAATTACCTGGATGTCACCACGGGTGACACCATGACTCGTGGTTCTCCAGTGGAGTCATGGTAAGCACTCGTCAAGTGCACTGTCTAAGCTTCTCATCTTTCAACAACCCTTGGCCACAGCTGACCTGACGAGTCGTGATGCTGACCACGACTTGTGGTCACATCTGTTGGCCACTCAAAACTTAGAATTTCCAACTAAGTCCAACTCCTCACCACAACTCACCTGACGACTCATGGTCATCCTGACAGATCCTAGGACGACTCCTTCTGTGACCTACTGCAGAAAATCCTGTTTTCTCCGTTTCAATATCCGGGTCTGATCGTAGTAATTTTGGGGTATAATAATATCTTCCACTTGGGAACATTCGTCCTCAAATGTGGAAAGTCATACAAAAAATCAGAGAAATGCAATCATCATATTCACATACTTATCATATAAGCTGAAAATTGATGGAATGACTCCCTCCGAACTGAACCATATGACTGAACTGAATTCACGAATCATACATACATGCCTTGACATGAAAGAAACTAGGACACATGAACTGAATATGAAACTGATTAGAGTTTTAGGCAGAAAGTGATACCTCAAGCTAGAACTAAGCCGGAAGGGAATAAGTGTTGGTATTTAGCCATTATATCTACTCCGGCTTCCCAATAGCTTCCTCAACCAATCATCACAACATAAACAAACCTGACAAAGGCACANTTGGTATTTAGCCATTATATCTACTCCGGCTTCCCAATAGCTTCCTCAACATGTTGATTCCTTCATAAAACCTTAATTGAAGCTACTTCTTTGTTTCTTACCTTCAAACCTAACGATCCAATATTTCCACCGGAACCTCTTCATAACTGAGGATGCCTTCACACCTGCACTCTCCACCGGAACTACTAGAGTTAGATCACCCAAACACTTCTTTAAGATCGATACATTGAAAACGGGATGAACGGAAGCTAACTCTAAGGGTAACTCCAACTCATAGGCCACCTTGCTAACACGTCTGACAATCAGGTATGGGAAAACATAACGGGGACTAAGTATCCCCTTCTTTCAAAATCTCATCACTCCCTTTATGGGAGACACCTTTTGAAACACCCAATCGTCGACTTCAAATGCAAGTTCTCTCCTTCTCACAGGCGCATAGGACTTTTGGCAACTCTTACTTTCTCCATGGCCTCATGGACTGAATCCGGTCCTATCATCGCAGATGCACCTACATCAAACCAACCAATAGGTGATCTACATCTCCGCCCATAGAGAGCCTCGAATGAAGCTATTTGAATGCTAGAATGGTAGTTGTTGTTATAAGAAAACTCGATGAGAGGAAAATGATCATCCCAACTACCCTTGAAGTCAATAATACATGCTCTCAAAATATACTCGAGAGTCTAAATAGTCCGCTCCGCCTGACCATCCATTTGCGGGTGAAATGCTCTACTGAGCTTGACCTGAGTACGTAGTCCCTTTTCAAATGACCTCCAAAACATGGAGGTAAACTGAGTAACTCTGTCGGATATTATGGAAAAGGGCACTCCATGCAACTTAACTATCTCTTGAATGTATAGTTTGGCATAGTCCTCCGCTGAATCAGTAATTTTGGCCGGTAGAAAATGAGAGGCTTTGATAAACCTGTCCACGACTACCCAAATGGAGTCATATTATCGATGAGTGCGAGGCAACCCTGTGATGAAGTCCATATTTATATCCTCCCATTTTCAAGTTGGAATGCTGATGTCTTGAAGGACACCTCCTGGCCTCTAGTGCTCAATCTTCACTTTCTGACAATTCGGACACTTAGCCACAAATTCTTTAATGTCCTTCTTCATGCCATTCCACCAATAGACTTCCCATATTTCACGGTACATCTTGGTGGCACCTGGATGTATAGAGTATCTGGAACCATGAGCCTCATGCAACATTTAATCTCTCAAATCATCATCATCTGGTACACATATTCGATCCTAATATCGATGCACACCATCTCCCCCTTTGGAGAAGCCCTCTACCTTCTAATTCAAGTGGCTTCCTTTAACTTTACCAAAATAGGGTCCTTATCTTGTGTAGCTTTCACATTAATCACCAAGGAAGATTCTGATCCAATTTGAACAAAAACACCACCATCGGCTGAGTCAATCAAATGAACTCCCAACCATACAAGCCGATGCACATCCTTCACCAGCTCCTTTCTCCCCTCATTCACATGAGACGCACTCTCCATACAAAGCCTACTAAGAGTGTCTGCTACTATAGTAGCCTTGCCCAGGTGTTAAAGAAAACTCATATCATAATCCTTGAGTAGCTCCAACCACCTTCTTTGATGTAGATTTAGATCCTTCTAGGTAAACACATATTTTAGGCTCTTGTAGTCCGTAAACACATCTACATGGACCATGTACAAATAGTGTGTCCAAATCTTCAAGGCAAAAACTACCGCCGCCAATTCGAGATCATGGGTCGGGTAATTCTTTTCATGACCCTTCAGTTGCCTGGAAGTGTATGCTATAACCTTACCATGCTGCATAACCACAAAACCAAGCCCGATCCTCGAAGCATCACAATACACCACAAACCCATTGGTACCCTCGGGTAGAGTTAACACCGGTGCTGAGGTATGTTGAGTCTCCAACTCTTCGAAGCTCCTCTCATAAGCATCCAAGCATTGTATCTTTACCTTATTTTGGGTCAATTTGGTCAACGGGGTTGCATTAGATGAAACCCCTCAACAAATCTCCAATAATATCTAGCTAAGCCCAAGAAACTCCAGATATCCGAAGGATTCACCGGTCTAGGCCAATTCTTCATCACTTCTATCTTTTGAGAGTCCACCATTATACCCTCACTTGACACCAAATGTCCCAAAAATGCCACTGAGTTCAACCAAAACTCGCACTTGATTAATTTAACATATAATTGGTGATCCTTGAGAGTCTGTACCACCACCCTCAAATAAGCGGCATGCTCCTCCTTGCTCTGAGAGTATATAAGGATATCATCTATGAACAAAATCACAAACATATCCATGTATGCTGTAGGAGCATTCGTTAGTCCGAAAGACATAACTACAAACTCATAGTGACCATACCGAGTTCTGAAGGCTGTCTTTGTTATGTTACTCTCCCGAACATGAGCTGATGGTATTCGGATCTAAGATCTATCTTCTTAAAGAGTATAGCACCAGGAAGCTGGTCAAACAAATCATCAATCCTAGGAAGAGGATACCTATTCTTGATACTCACCTTGTTCAATTACCGATAATCAATACATATACGAAGAGAACCATCTTTCTTTCGGACAAAGATAACTAGTGCACCTCGGATGTAGCATACTTAACTGTAACAGATGGTACACTCAACCCTTGGAGATCATCTTTCCAGCCTTAAGTTAGGAAATGAAACAACCTACAGGCATAGCCTAACTACCCTTCCACTCTAGGACTGACTCACCCGAAAGTCAGAACTCTACCGTATGGGTTTTACAATTAACTGAGGCATAACATGCAGATAGCCAATCCATGCCAAGGATAACATCAAAATAGATCATGGATAACTCTACTAGATCTATTGAGGTGATTTTCTAAAGAACTGTGATAGGGAAATTTCTTACACTCGTCAAGTTATGATTGAATGATTGATTGGAGTAGTGACTTATAAAGGTTTTGATAGGACTTTGGGACTGACTCTGAAGCTACTAGAAACATAGGGTGTCACAAAGGAAAAAGTATCCCCATGATCTAACAAAGCATATACATCAAGGTGGAAAAGTCATAACATACCAGTGACTACATCCCGGAAAACCTCCTACTCCTAACGGGGTGCTAGGGCATAGAATCTATTTTGCCGTTGTCTGCCACCTGTGCTAGTAGATGCCCCTTGCCGACCTAGGTGTGCTAGTGGAGCTACAGAATTTTAAGCTGGGCCTCAACCCCTATCATGGCCCTGTATAGCTGCTGGGCAATCTCTAAACATATGTCCGGGCTTTCCACACCCGATCCAAGCACCTGTACCCGCCAAATACTGACCGGTGTGTCTTCAGCCACACCTGTCACAAACTGGGATACTAGAATCGGTGTGCCTTCTACTATGGCCTCTAGAGCCTGATGCTCGTCCTCTCTGGTCGTGCCTAGTTGTTGATGGAACACTCATAGTCGAAGATGTATGGATGACGATCTCTGGTGGGACTACTAACTGTGTCTACCACTTCATCTCTACTGAGAGAACCCATAGCTGTCTTTGCAGGCCCTCTTGGAGTCTCTCTCTCTCTCTCCCACACATGCTGTTCTGAGGGACATGCGCTACTGCCTGCTGATTAACCAGGGTGGTCAAGGCCTGTGCTAACATCTGAATCGCTGCCCTGAATTCAGCATGGGAAACTGGCTCTGGTCCATGGTTCTCATGGGCTGGTGGGGCATGTTGATGCCCATATCCATTGCAATCCTCGTGGCCATTTCCATGTATATTTATTCTGGCATTAACTCTACGGGGAGTCATGATTCTGCAAACGCGTATAGCATGAGTTAGAAGGATAGAGAGACATTTCACCGCACGACATAGATCATGAAAGAAGGGAACATTTCTGACACGTCTCGTCGTAAGTGTGGAGAACTTCACATCCATGAAAAAGACTCTGCTTAATGCGGCTTTCAGACACCCTAGGACACTTCAAAACCTATTGCTCAGATACCAAGTTTGTTAGGACCCGAACACAGGCCCGGATCGAGACATTGGAAAAGGAGCCCCAAGAGACTCCAAGTCGACCCATGCCATGAATATACATCTAACTCAATCAATAAAAGTAGAAAATCAATCATAATAACCATAGCGGATGTACAAACATAACAAAACATCATAATACAACACGAGTCTGAAGCTGAATAAAATCTATGTCTAAAAAGCCTATGTTTCTAATGAGTTGATGGGATGTAACCCCAACTTACTCTCTAAGTCTGAAACTAAAAATACAAAGATAACTGATAAGGAATGGTCCTCGGGAGATGAGGACTCACCAACTAAGACTGGATGCTAACTCTGGAAACTTACTAATGATGGGGCTGAGTCTGGATGTCAGAGCATGTACCATGAAACGTTACAATATAGAGTATGCTGTTAGTATAGGGAATATACCAAGTATGCAAGTTTAGTAAAACCGCTAAGTAAGTAAAATCATTTGAACATGCATAATATAAAACATAATCAAGATAAGAATCTAAGATTAGGGATTGAATGCTATATTCTGAAATCATGATCTGAACATAACTGAACATCATAACTGAATCGAATGACCCATAGCTGAAAATTGAAAATCAAAAGTAAAACTGAATATTGGGTCAAACTTGCTGAAAACATAATATCATGACTGATGTATATGCATAACTGAATTCATGAGGAACAATGGGAGACTCTTCATATAATCGAGATTACCACGATAGAGCTTACATGATCCCGACTATCACACTCAAGTGGGCAGAGCCTTCTAAAGCCTTGTCAGGGATAAAGACGCTACCATGATATTGATATTAAGATGAACGCCCCTTGGGACAGGGGAAAGCTCCAAAGGATGTCCCAAATATTCTGATCATACCAATGTTGGTGCGTAGTTCCAAGGCATAGGGTTGACTAGTCCTTAGCCTACGCAGCGCTAGACACTATGTCACGACTGAACGTGGACCTGATTCATAGCATGGGATAAGGAGCCCCGAGAGACTCTAGGTCAACCCATGGCATGAAAATTCAACTAATTCCAAATCATTAAGCAGAATACTTAACATGAAAATATAGCACAAACATAAACATAACATAGCATGATAAGCATAATATACTAAAATATATAACAACTGAGTACTACAATTAGTCTGAAAGTCTGAAAACCTGGCAAAACTGAAAACAAAATGGAACATCAGTATCTGAAACATATGGTCCTCAGAGAATGAGGACTCACCAAAGGGCTGGTGCTAAACTCTGAAATTGACAACTGACGGGGCTGAACCTGAGAGTCGGGTCTTGTATCATAAAACAATACAACATAGAGTATGCGGTCAGTATGTGGAATGTACCGAGTATGCAAGGTAAGTAAAACAGAAATTTAAAATATATAAAAGCTCATAAATGATCATAAGAGTGTAACAACATGCTCATGAGATAAGTAGCACACGATAACATAAGGATCAAGGTTTTCAAAACATTCGTAACTGAGTCGTAATCATAATCATAATAGAAAAGCTTTATTGAACATGACTTGAGCCAATATACATAATCATAAACATACATAAATCATGAGGAACAGTGGGAGATTCTTATAACCGACATGCCCCATATGTGCACACATGGAACCCAACCTATAAATCCCTAGTTGAGAGGGTGTTCGTACCTTTCCAAGGGTAGAACAATGAAGGGAGTGATATAAAACATGAAGGAGCCCATTTGGGCAAAAGGGGACGGTCACAAATGAGGTCCCAGCATGTCCTACGATGACACGTAGTTCTGAGATTCGGGGCAAAACCTGGGCCCCCAACCTACTCAGTGTTAATACTACTCCCAAAACATATATACTTCTTATAGTATAATATGCATGAGATTCATGGGCTATTCAAATCATGATAATCTTAAACATGTTTGTAAATACCTAAACTAGCCATGAGGGTAAGTCTTGTGAGTCGGCCAAAAACATAATTAGTAAATCATGGGATTCATGCATACTTGTAGATCATATATATACTTTGAAAATCATCGATTCATAATGGGTATTTGAATAAATACATATTCTGAATCATAAATCGTGATGGGGTTATGAATAAACACAATTGAAGTAAAGATCATAACTCGATTCATCATAGAACATGCATATTTAGGCTTAATTTTGTATAAATCAAAATCTATAAATTTATAATCAAAATATATGTAGAATCTGATCATAACTCATAAAATATGATGTACATCATGAAAGATAATAACCCATTGATAGATCATTAGAATTCCACAAGATTTAAGTTAAAACCCCATAAGATTTATTATTAAACTTTATGAATTAGGAGAAATTGGGCATCCGTGTGAACAAAAATACCTATTCATAACCCTAAATACCTAGGGAAAATAAAATCTCACCACTCCTTTCAAGCCCAATGAAAATTGATGAAGAAAACCTTGAAGACAAGCTTGATTACCTTCTCAATACTCTAACTTAGCATGCATGGGTTGTGAATAATTTAGAAGGGATTAACCTATCTTAATACACTCAGAAAATAACTTATAACGACGTAGTTTGGGACCTTAGAGTGTAGGAATGACGTAAATACCCTTGATGAAAAACCTTGAAAAATCTACAGTAGCGAATTAATGGACGGTCCCACGAGTCGTCACCTGGTACCACGACTCGTGGTATTAAGACATTGGATCCACTGCCCATTTCATGCTATCGGATTCCCTTCCTATGACTCGACTGGACGAGTCGTTCTTTCGAACGACAGGTCGTTGTGATGTCCATGGTTTCCCTATTCAAGTTCTGCATCAACCCCTCCAACGAGCCTCACCACGACTCGTTACTTGCACCAACGAGTCGTGGTTTCCTTCCGTCATATAGACTGGGAACAAATGACATTTCTTCCCATGAGTAGTGACCATGACCCGTTACTTCCCACGAAGGGTCGTGGGATGACCTGTTACCGTCCCTTTAGCTGAGGTGCAGTACCCACCACGGCTCCATATGATGACTCGTTGTAACAAACAATGAGTCGTTACTTCGCTCGTTGTTTCCCCCTGTCACCAGTCCAGTCCTTCCGTCGACTTCTTCCCACGGATCGTTGGTTGGGCCAACGATCCGTTGGGTCATCCGTACTGTGAAATTTTTTCCCAGTTTCAGCCAACTCCACTTTAAATTCCTGGTCTGATCTTAGTTACTTTCGGGGTACTACACACTACTACCAAAACCTTGCATATGCTCTCCATTGTTTTTCTACGAAGGTGACCATCGTCTAGTGACGAAGATGAATAATCAGGCACATATAAAATCTGAAATCATACATGATGAGCCTTGGCTCAAACCATACCACAAGATGAACATAATTGGGAGTCTTGACTCCAAAACCATGTGTTAAGCTAATTCATGAAATCATAAATCATACTTGAACATATCGGCATGCCCAATACCTAAACATGCTTGAAAATACTTGATTAACTTGAAAACATGATCGTAGACATGGGTAACTTTAAAGCATTCTTTTCTCATAAATATCTCATCATACTTTAACATACATCATAGATCTCAACTTTCATTAACTTTCATGGATGGGCATCATAATTTATAAAACATGAAAACATGATTTATAATTGAAAACATTGTAAAACGTGCGCATGAATAATAATTCAACAATAAAAACATGCTTAGAACATACCCATGGTAGAAACATAGGAAATTTATGCATTGGGTTAAAACCCCATAGAATCAACATTTAGATTTTAATGAATTAGAGAGGGATTGGGCATGAGTATAAACAATTTCACCCATTCATAACCTTACATACCTGAGATAATTTAATTCTACAACTTCTCTGATTTCCCAAGGAATAATTGAGGAAGAACCTTGAGAGATTGAGCTTGATCACCCCTCTAGACTTCTAAACTTGCATGCATGAATTAGGCTAGTCTTAGCATGAACTTACCCTTCATAAAACTCACTATTCAAAGCTTAAAATGACGTAGTTTGGATTTCAAATCATAGAAATTATGAAAAAGTCCTCACTAAACTAGCAAGGAAAAACAGACTGCCAGTCCCAACAAGGGACAGGATGAGTCCTCGTCTATGGCCACGAGTCGTGGCCTGCCATCCATCGTCTTTACTGGAAACTTCATCAAGACTGCCCACGAGGAACTTAACAACTCGTTGGTGGTGACCACGACTCGTGGTCACCTTCGGTCACCATCACTACCGATAAATTACCTGGGTGTCACCACGATCGACATCACGACTCGTGGTGCTCCCGACGAGTAGTAGTGAGGACCCGTCAAGTGCACTGTCTAAGCTTCTTCATGTTTTGACAACCCTTGCCTACGGATGACTTAACGAGTTGTGATGCTGACCATGATTCATGGTCACATCCGTTGGCCACTCAAAGCATAGAATTTCCAACTAAGACCAACTCCTCACCACGGGTCACCTGACGACTCATGGTTATCCTGACGGGTTACAGGATGACTCATTCTATGACCTGGTGCAGAAAATCCTATTTTCTCCATTTTAACTCCTAGGTCTGATCTTAGGTCTTTCGGGGTATAACACATTTCATTTTTATAGCTACTGGAAATGATAAAGAAATAAATTCTTAGCAAGCAGTTCAGATTGAGTAAGAATGGAAATATTTTCCGCAAGTAAAAATCTTAGTTTTAAGTAGGTAGGTGGTGGAGCCTCTAGGTCATCACGCTTNCTCGCTAATGCTTTGGTAAAATGCACATAATATTTTATGCAAAACTCCGATTAATGAACAGGTTGATGCTCTGAAAACTAGACTCAAAGTCCTTAAATTTTATAGGTTATGGGACTTCTAACTTAATATAAATTGAGAGATATAATCGTTCCATGTTACACCATATACGATATTTATTGAAATAATATTTTCTCGTAACAAACTATGAACTCAAATTTTTTTACCAAGCTCCCTTTGGCCTAAAACTTCAATTCAATTCTTTAATCACCCCCATATATCCATTCCATGATTAAATTATCCATTTAGAATTTTATTATCTCGACACTTTTAAAGGTAAAAAATTTTTGAGGTGTAACACTTGGCCTCAGATAACATTTACACTTTTTGTTCTAGAGCCCATCACATCCTTAGCAAGCAACTCCATTCGAATCTTAATTTTTTCCAAGGTCTTATACCTCTCTTCATCCATTGTTCTCATATCATTCATCATTTTGTTTGAAGGTTCACTTGAGGACACCTCAGTATCTTTTGTGTGCCATGTTCGGTTTGTTTTGTTCATTCTATCCAAAAGGGCCTTAGCAACTCCAAAGGTTTTGTCCATGATCGATCCACCAGCTAGATTGTTCACCACAGACTTTTTAATGGAATGATGTGACTAGTATAATCAAGAACTCCATCCGACATCCCATGGTTTGGACATATGGCCACATTCTTTTTAAATCTTAACCACACATCGTGTATTGGTTCTCCTGGAAGTTACCGAAAGTTTGTGATCTCATCATGCATTTGTATAATCCTTGAGGATGGAAATAACTGATCAAGGAATGCCTCCGTCAACTCATTCCATGATGTGACAGACCCGGGAAGTAGCTCCTCTAAACAAGTTGTATAATCTCCCGCTAAAATGAATGGGACAACCTTAGTCGAATGGACTCCTAGTTGATGATTGAAATGTTGAATAGCTGGAACATTTCAATGAAATTCCTTATGTGCCGGTTGGAATCCTCACTTAACAAGGCCACTGAGTAATCCTTTTATCTAAATGTGATGTATCAAGGTGCTAATATGGAACACCACATTACCTACTGTTGGAGGTAGGCGAATAGCATCGGCACATCATGAGCCACCAGCTTATCCTCAACATCCATAAATCCATCTACTTTGCTGATGTGTCGTGGATTTAATGCACTCTCAATGCTTAAAACATAGAAAATATGCTATGACATAGGTATGTTTATATAGATATATTGTCCTTTTACTTTGTTTTCAGGGAAGTCAAGGAGTTGGATTGTGAAAATGGAGTAGAAAAATGAATTGTTACAGGTTTGAGTATAAGTCGTGCATCCTAGTACGAGCCGTACCTAGCGTTGGTAGAAGAACTTCAAGAAAAACGTACTAGTGCTGGGGCAAAGTACCACTCATGGTACAAGCCATACGAAGGAGTCGTGAAAAAACATCAGAAGATGTGCACTTGCAAAAGCTCCTGGAACGAGTGGAAGCCACGAATCATAATGACAACATGTAAACCATACGAAGGAGTTGTGAAAAACTTCATAAAATATGTCAACTGGTAGATTCCAAGGTACGAATAAATTTGACGAGTCATAGCACCAAGGCACGGACCATACCTATTTTGGCCCTGGTCCCTCATTAGACATTGTGAACCTCAATTCAGAAAAAATGCCTAAGTTGAGGGTGGCTATTGTAGGGGTGCGTAGATGAGATGGGGGAGAAAAGTAAAAGCTAGTCAATGATAGGTAGGGTGTGGTGTGAACAAAGAGAAAAATGGCTTACTATAAGTGTCAGTACGAGCCGTACCTAGCACCCGTATCATAATATCAGAGGAAACGCACAAGTGTTAGGGCAAAGTAAGACTCATGGTACGAGTCGTACCATCCTACACGAGCTGTACTAAGGAGCCGTGAAAAAACATCAGAAGATGTGCACCTGCAGAAGGTCGTGGTATGAGTGGAAGCCATGAATTGTAATGACAACATATGAACCATACTAAGGAGTCATGGAAAATTTCAGAGAGTATGCGACCTCGCAGATCCAAGGGTATGAGTAGATTTCACGAGTCATAGCACCAAGGTGCTTACCGTACCAAGGACTTGTGGTGAGATTCAGAGGATTCCAAATTTCTAACGCCCATACCACGACAGACACTTATGACTCATAGTGGCATTGCACGAGTCGTACCAACCTCAAAGACTTGATAGATTCAGATTCTGCATTTCATAGTACGGATAGAAGCCACAACTCGTAGCATCATGCTACAACTCATAGGATGAGGCAGCAACAGTTTTCCAATTAATTTAGGAAAGGTTTTTTTATTAATCATAAAAATACTAGTTAATTTGCTAGCGCTTCGCGCGATCATTTAAAAATAGAAGTGAACTTGCTAAGGTGATCATTTAATATAAATTAATTCATATAAAAATAATAAATATGAAAAATACTTCAATTAATTTTTATTTATGAAAGNTAATTTTTATTTATGAAAGACATGTCTAAAGTCTAAACTAATCAAATCTCTTTTTAAGTAAAATTTGAAAGTTTTATAAAGTAATATCGAATAAAAAAAAGCTTCCAAAATTATAGTAAATAACACAAAATAGACACTTTTTTCATTGTTACTCCCTCATAAAAATAGTGTCCAAAATAATCTTAATAAATAAAATAAAAAGATACAACAATCTTGAATTGCAAATCCACAAGCATAGATATAATCGTCTTTCCTCTCATTAGAGTGAAAAGTATGTACGATATATCATATATGAATAGCAATCTTCTTCGTAATACTTATAATATTTTCTTTTAATATTATTATTTTTGCACTGCCATCGATCCACCAAATATGAAAAATATTGCTATATATTATTGTCAGAAGATAGCAAGCTAAACAAATAAATACATAAAAATTAAATAAAAATGATAGTGCTACCAGAGCTTCCGAATTTTCTATCCACTTCAAGCAAAGGATTTTCTATAAAAGATGGTACCATGCGAATAAAATGACTACTATATTTCATTTTTTACTTTAAAGATATGCAACCCTAAATAATTAGATCAGATAACTTGAATGGATTGCATAACATTACTTATGCATAATTGGATTTATTTTGGTGAATGAGATGTTCCTACGAATATCTTTTAACTATTTAACTATTTATGCATGAAAAATGACATCATCAAATACAATTAATAAGCATGTAATTTTACCAATTAAAGTAAACATTTAAACATCTTAATTAGATAAATATAGGATGAAATATCTCGGAACTTAAAATGTTAAAAAATTAAAGAAGTTATGTGAATCATCTCAATATAAACTCAAGATGTTAAGATAATTTCAATATCCCATAACAAATCATGCATACAATTTCAGACTAATCAATTAAGAAGAGATTATACTTGAGTATTAAATTTTATGTTGGCAAAAAAGTAGAGTTACATTACAAAATAAAAAAATTATACACATATACTAAAGTCATAAATAATTTGCAAAGGATCTATTATCTACTAATTACAAAGAAAATGAGCATGCTTGGTAGGACGACCATTAACTATTACACAAAAGAAACTATTGGATAAACTTTTTGCCAGGATTTGCATAGATTTGTAAGATATAATTAACCAACAAATCTAACTATATTCTTTTATCTTGATAATATTCTCCTCCAAAAGCTATATATATTTTGAAGATCAAACACGATTGAGATAGAATTTATGGAGGATCTGAGCAACATAGGTTATAATCATAAATGAAAAGTGATAGACACGATGACTATTCATATTACTAACTTATGTATGTTTGGGATAAGGGCTTATAGTTATTGTGATGAGACATTATTTATCGAAGTACAATAATTTATCCTAACATTACCATATTAAACTGGGAAGATACAATTAATATATTTCATACTTTACACAAAACAAAAAATTAAAAAGTTATGATAGACTTTGTTAGTATCCCAGTTCTTCCAACTTGAATTTTGAAACTGATTCTTGATTCAATTATGTCTATTCGAGTTGATAAACGAAACAAATCTTTTCTTTGAAAATCAACTTTTAGAAATGATATAAGTAGCAATATTTCATCAATATCTAATTTAAGGCACATAATACATGCAAGGCCCACACCTCCTATATAACAGTTGTCCTTGTTCCTCTTTTGAGTACTCCTTCCTTTGTTTCTATAAGTAGAAGTTCAAATCTCATTGATCACCGTAAATATCATAGTTAATGAGTATATCATATGACTCCTAAATTTCTTGCAAAAAGAAGTATCCAAGTAAGATAGCGAGTAGATGACCCTAAGTTGGTTACAAAATAGTACTATTAAGTATTTAATTACATCAAATATTTTCACGCATATAAGTGCAAAGAAAATATATAAAAGAGACATGGAGGAAAAATAATGGATAAAATTAATGGTCATGGTTAAAATTATTGGTGATCTACCAAATTTAAGAAACCACAGGAATAACATACAAAAAGCAAAAGAAGGGAATGATATATATTATCATGCTAAAAAGTGAATACATAAAGGTCATTGCTTTCTCCAGATTTTAAATAATTTCCTAATTTTTGTGGGACTAATTCTCTCCATTGTCTTTTCATGTTCCTAATCAAACATTCAAAACCACCATCAAAACAAATATCAAAAAATAAATAGTAAGAACATATATGCTTCTTAAAATAACGAGTAATATTACCAATAAATAAGTAACCAAGAAAATTATTATCCATCAAGCGCACACGCATCATAAAATAAAAGACATAACCTATTATAAAATAAAAAGATAACAACAATTCAATAATTACATTCGACTCTTTAAATGAAACTATAAAAAATTACATCTCCAAATTTAATCTTAGAATATATAGTTGATAAGATACCAAATCAAACACATTGTCTTATAAAAAAATATCATTTTATTCGGATTAAGTAAACTTTTAAATCAACTCAGGCATGTCGTGAAGCAATGTTGCAGTAATTTTATCTTTCTACTTCAGAAAAAAGTGTTGAAAAAAGACGCACAAAAAATAAGAGCAAGAGGAAAATAATATTCAGGATTGAAATGGTTCTCCATTTTTATAATCGAAAGAAAAAGTATTGACTTGTATTTCATCTTTAGTTTAGCATAATCACCTAAAATATATACATGTAACTTGAGTGAAGGCGAATATTTGTCACAATAAAATCACAAATCTCCTACTTATTTAAAGTTTCTTTGGACCTATATACATGTAACTTAAATCTTTTGACAGAAACACAAAATCGGAAGAAAAAATTACGCAGATATCTTCTTTTTTCTCCTATTCAAGTTATCCCTTAATCCAAAAACTCACTTTGAGATCCTCAAATATTTGTCGATCGGTAAATTACTTATATGTTCAAAATTTGAATGTAATTCTATAAAAAAAATAGTAAAATGAGAAGTCCACCATAATACCACGCACTGCATAACAAATAAATTATAATGATTAACAAATTAATTCAGAAAATTTAAAACTTAACAAATCAAAAAGTAGATTTGATATTTTAATAGTTGAAGTGTCATCAAATAAATAGACACATATTTACAAAGATCCGAACACACCTTTCTCATTTGCTACAGAAGAAACTCTAGTCATATATGAAAAATCTCCCGACTTCTATTATAAACTGACATATACAATTGAAATTTTTTTTTTTTGTTTGTTTGTCGGGATATAAAAGAATAAAATTTTGATCATCAGTAATATATGAAAAAGGCATGAAATTGATGGTAAATCATTTTAAAACTCCCTATCTCATAAGAAAATCACAAATGTATGACTTGTTTAAAGGTTTTTGGGCCCTATATACATGTAACTTGAAACTTCTGGTAGAGACACAAAGTTGGATGAAAAAATTACACAGATATCTTTTTTTTTTCTCATCTTCAAGTCATCCTTCAATCCCAAAATTTATTTTTATATCCTCAATTAGTTTTCAATCTGTAAATTACTTATATGATTAAAACTTGAAAGTAATTCTATAGAAAATAGTAAAATGAGAAGTGTTCGCGCTCC
Source organism: Datura stramonium (assembly GCA_018107945.1). NCBI lineage: Eukaryota > Viridiplantae > Streptophyta > Magnoliopsida > Solanales > Solanaceae > Datura > Datura stramonium. The sequence goes on along the minus strand of JACEIK010002079.1, from coordinate 165,222 downwards.
AGCGTACGCGGTCGTACCAGTAATACAGTTGTCCTTTTTAAGAGCCGGATGTCGAACCCATAGGGACTGGACCAATTTAGCAAATTATGAAGTTCAAGTGTAAGATAACCTTCACAAGTGTTGATTAGAGAAGTTCTCGGTAAATTACAATTAAGTTTTGGGGTGGTCACAAAATAATCTGGAAACAATATAAGAAGAAACTAGAGCTAAGGCCAGATAATCATGCAACGCAACACTTTGCAATGGTTCAAGTATGATATTATCAATTGTTGTCTCACATAGTTAGAATATGAGATGTTCGTGGTCTTTCAAGCCTCTAAACACTACAAACTAGCCTCACAACTACATCGTTGAGCGAGGATGTTACATCCTAGTTCGTGGGAAATTCACCTATATGGATGTGGTTTACGGGGTTTGTGCTCTTGATTAGGGACTTTCGTACCTCTAATCATTTAACCTAACTTAGCTTCACAACTACTTCTACGAGTGGTGGAGAGATAATTCTAAGCCGGTGTCTTGCTGTCATCCCGTTTTCTCAACCAAGAAAGGCAATTTTGGTATAATTTCTATGCTAATTGCAGATCATATCGTAACATAAGAACTTGCTCCCTACATTCCTATGTTCTTGCCTAGGGTTGCTCTTTTAAGCTTTTACCTAAGCTTAACATGTATGTTTTCATGGTGATCAAGCATAAAAACAACAATAATTAAGAATGTAAGACAAAAGAATAATTAACAACTCAAACCAAAACGAATTCATGCGATTACAATCATATCACGTGGACTCAACCCTAGAGGAAGGGTTTTAGCCACTCATGTTCGAACAATAACTTAATAACATCATTAAAGTAGAGTACTTACAAGAATAGGTAAAAGAGAATGTAAAATTGGTAAACCCTAGGTGAGTTCTTCACTTCTCCCTTCGCTCCTCTACGGTTTTCTGAAAATATTTCGTGACAAATGATTTTAGAAGCTAAGGGATCAATAAACTAAGCTGAAAAAATGAAAAATTTGGCCTGTGGTGGAACAGCTCCATGGCACGGAGGCAATCATGGAGATTTTACTCCGTGCCACGGAGAAAACGCGGTGGTTCACTGTTTGGTAGCCCCTGCTTATATAAATTAATTCTTTTCTCTGTGGCACGTTGTTGAACGCCCTAATGCTTCTCCATGGCACGGAGTTGGCTCCAAATATCCCTTTTAGCTTGTCTTATCATCCATACTCCATCCCTTAACATTTATCTTCAATATTAGGGCCATTATGTTCACATTTAGCTCCATACATTGGCAATTTCAACCTACAAAGAGAGCTAATCATATTTGTTAGTCTATGCTCACAAATTATAAAAAATACATGAGATTATTCTTAAATTAAGGTACAACATGGGTAAAACATGGGTATAAATAGCACTTGTGCAAGTAAATATGCCCAAGATCACTACCCCACACATAAAGCCTTGTTAGTCCTCGAACAAATCCATTACATCTCATGCACAAGGAAGACTCACAATTCACCAATTGACGCAAAATGACTCAAATTAAGGCTACAATGACTGATTTAGATGACAAGTTAAAATAAAGCATGATATATATAATATACAACATAATTAAAATCCAATATAACCAAGTTAAGACCTCCTAGCCTCAAGAATCGACTCTACAACCACAGAAACTCATGCACATTAGCCAATCAAGAATTCTAACATGAATTCTATGTTTTCTCAAACATGTGCCCTCACAACAATAGAGATACCCATTTTTCACTTGCAAGTTTTCCAATTATTATTTGTATGGGTATATGAATAAGAATTCAACTCACTCTCACAAAGAATTCACATGCATCATGTATTGACCCATAATCTTGCGTTTAGTGTATTACTCCACTAATTTAGGAATGTTTAAACGTAAGATCAAGTAGGACTTATCGGGTTGTAATGTAAGCTAAGGGACGGGTAGGTACTATTTTGGCCAGTAATAGTGGCTATCTTCCCCAAACGCTTTTAATACATCGCACTTTCCTTAGGAATTTCCATCCTCTTACTTCACCTTTATTCTTTTTTCTCCCATATTCACCTTTTGTTTCCCCATTTCATTAAGCACACTCAAACTGCTAGTAAGGAATACTTAAGCAATTATTTTGTTTAATCTTCTTTTGCGCTCTTTTCTTCATTTACTCCTTACTAACTCTTGTTCAATATTTTTTTTTAAAGTGCACCTCTAGTCTTTTCTTTAACTCCCACAACAACTATTTTTCTTCTCATTCCAGCTTCTCCCTCCTTTACTCTTATGGATTATTCACTTAAGCGCTTAGGAGTTTTGGAGCAACTTCAAGGCTATTGAAAGAAAGGGATTAAGCTGATATTGCAGCTATCAAAGAATAGGCTTAAGACTCAATAGGGCTAACTAGGATAAGACATTCAAGGTGGGTAAAGTGAGGGATAAAAATTAGGCTCATTCAAAGAAATGCCTACATCATCTCCTACAATCGAAATCCCTCATTTCATTTTATATACACACCAGGCAAGTTCTAGACACTACACAATAGCATGGAATATTCAAAAACCTTACACTCACAGCACATGCTCAATTCAAGACAAATTCAGCAGAC
>JACEIK010002079.1:145954-162523 GCA_018107945.1 Datura stramonium | reverse complement strand
TTGCATCTCACAATCATGTATAGCACATAACAAGAACATCAAGCCATCAATTAGCTACGGGTTCAAAAACCAAAACCTATTGACTAATTTTCCCTCAAGATGTTCATCATCCATCCATCGTCGGGAATAGTCCCTAACTATGACTAAAAACACTACGTACCAACAAAGAAAAATTTTTATTCTTCGGTTCAAAGTGCCCCCCGTTGGAAAAGAACCCAAAATAAAAACCAACGGGTGCGGAATCATGCTCAACTTAAAAATTTTCCCTCAACCAATACCTATCAAGCACTAAATTCACCCAAAATCATTAAGCACAAAATTTTGAAATTTCTCTTCCCTCACCCCACACTTGAATCATGCTATATCCCCAAAGCATCTAATTAAAATTCAAAAAGAGTAAGAAATACTCCCTGGGGACTCTAGGCCTAGCTAACAAAAGTTTTTTCTTCATTTTGAACAAGTGGGTATTCAACCACACACTTTCCCTCTTTCTTGTTTCTTAGCTTCCTCCTCCAAGGGTACTCAGACTTCACCTCTATCTGTGTTTAATTCTCCACCAAAAACAACAACAAGATGAAAATAAACAAAATAAATACAAATGAAAGAAATTAAAATTGTACCTGTGGTACCCTTGGGTTGCCTCCCAAGAAGCTTCTTATTTTATGTCGCGGCACAACGCATCAAGTTTCACCACTTTTTTTTCCACTTTGAGGATATGAATCTCACCCCTAATTTCTTCTCCAGTTTCCTCTTATGCTCCAGGGGTGGTGGTGAAAAAATGAAAGGACCAAGCAGTAGATGTCACCTCTGGAACTTATTGGCCCTTACGTAAGTGAAGTTATTTTATCTCTCGAAATTAGAAAATTTAAGAATATACGGGGCTTGTTCCTCCTCTAGACCTTTCTCTACAAGCTTGGAAGACTCTATTTCTAGGTTTTCAACCAAACTTAATGTCGAGAAATGCTTTGAGTGGGTTACAATACACCTCAAAGCTGGAACTGCATTGTGCTTGACCTCCCTACTTGTGTACACCTTCTCCACATCAACATCTAACTCCACATGAATGTCAAATGGTTGGAACTCTATCTCTCCTTTCATGACTGGATTTTCCATATGTGTGAGACCATCATGGGGACTCTTAGGAGCTTCTACCTGTTGAACTTATTCCAAGAACTCACCCTTTTCTTCTCCTTGTAGTCCCTCTTGAGTATTGCATAAGACTGACACTTTCAAATCAAAGCAAGCTTCAGCCTCAGCCATCATCTCCATGAACTTGGCGCTTATCACTTCTAAGGCCCCTCCATTTTCCTTGGTCTGAACTCCCAATACTTCCATCTGCTCCTTCATTGCTTCTGTCCGCTCAAGGACCTGTTTTAACATGTTTTCTATCTGAGCTTGGTTTCCAAGTCCTCCTTTTCATCATTCCTATACTCATCAAAAACAATAGAAGGATCATAATAGGGGCTTGGGGAAGGGGAATATGCATTTGGACAACCATCCCAATGGCCATCTTGACCACCACATATACTGCAAGTGCGACAGTGTTTCCACAAGTGGAGTCCTCCACAATTCAGAAAGGACTTACCAAAATATGAGTATCCCCCATTCAACCCATTTGTGTTCCATGATGTCATGTCAAGAAGGGTATCATACCAAAAAAATAAAAAATAAATCTAAAACTAATAAAAACAAATTTCAACACTTAGAAAAATAGACATTAACACAAAACATGAAATTCACCAATAACACCAGTCCCTGGCAACGGCGCCAAAAACATGTTCGCGCTCCAGCGCACACGCAAGCGTACGCGGTCGTACAAGTAATACAGTGGCCCTTTTTAAGAGCCAAATGTCGAACCCACAGGACTGCACCAATTTAGCAAATTATGAAGTTCAAGTGTAAGATAACCTTCACAAGTGTTGATTAGAGAAGTTTTCAGTAAATTAGAATAAAGTTTTGGGGTGGTCCAAAAAATAATCTGGAAACAATATAAGAAGCAACTAGAGCTAAGGCCGGATAATCATACAACGCCACACTTTGCAATGGTTCAAGTATGATATTATCAATTGTTGTCTCACATAGTTAGAATATGAGATGTTCATGGTCTTTTAATCCTCTAAACACTACAAACTAGCCTCACAACTACTTCGTTGAGCGGGGATGTTACATCCTAGTTCGTGGGAAATTCACCTATATGGATGTGGTTTACGGGGTTTGTGCTCTTGATTAGGGACTTTCGTACCTCTAATCATTTAACCTAACTTAGCTTCACAACTACTTCTACGAGTGGTGGAGAGATAATTCTAAGCCGGTGTCTTGCTGTCATCCCGTTTTCTCAACCAAGAAAGGCAATTTTGGTATAATTTCTATGCTAATTGCGGATCATGTCGTAACATAAGAACTTGCTCCCTACAATCCTATGTTCTTGCCTAGGGTTTCTCTTTTAAGCTTTTACCTAAGCTTAACATGTATGTTTTCATGGTGATCAAGAATAAAAACATCAGTACTGAAGAATGTAAGACAAAACAACAATTAACAACTTAAACCAAAACGAATTCATGAGATTACAATCATATCACGTGGCCTTAACCCTAGAGGAAGGGTTTTAGCCACTCATGTTCGTAAAACAACTTAAAAACATCGTTAAAGTAGAGTACTTACAAGAATAGGTAAAAGAGAATGTAAAATTTGTAAACCCTATGTGAGTTCTTCACTTCTCCCTTCGCTCCTCTACGATTTTCCGAAAATATTTCGTGAAAAATGATTTTAGAAGCTAAGGGTTCAATTTATACTAAGCTGAAAAAATGCAAAATTTGGCCTGTGCGAACAGCTCTGAGGCACGGAGGCTATCACAGAGATTTTCCTTCGTGCCACGGAGCAAACGTGGCGGTTCACTATTTGGTAGCCCCTACTTATATAAATTAATTCTTTGCTCCGTGGCACGTTGTTGAATGCCCCAATGTTTCTCTGTGGCACGGAGTTGACTCCAAATGTCCCTTTTAGCTTGTCTCATCATCCATACTCCATCCCTTAACATTTATCTTCAATATTAAGGCCATTATATTCACATTGAGCTCCATACATTGGAAATTTCAACCTACAAAGAGAGCTAATCGTATTTGTTAGTCTATGGTCACAAATTATACAAAATACATGAGATTATTCTTAAATTAAGGTACAACATGGGTAAAACATGGGTATAAAATAGTATTTGGGCATGTAAATATGCCCAAGATCAAGAAGCCCGTCATAATACAATGAATTGTCTAACAAACAAATTTTGATGATTGACAAATTAGTTCACAAAATTAAATACTACATAAGGAAAAGTAGATTTGCTCTTTTAAGAGTTAAAGTGTGATCTAAGAAATATATAGAAATCTGCAAAGAGTTAAACACGCATTTACTTATATATCAAAACATGAAGGTAATTCTACAAAGATAGTAAAATGAGAAGTTCATTATAATAACATGAATTACCTAACAAATAATAGTGATTGACAAACTAGTACACACAATTTAAAACTTAACAAATAGAAAAATAAATTTGATACTTTCAGAGTTGAAGTGTTATATAAAAATAGATAAAAATTTGTAAAGATCCGAACACGTTATTCTCATTTTCTCCACAAGACACTCTAGTCATGTATGAAAAATCTCCCAACTTCTATTATAAACTGACATATACAATTGAAAGATTTATTTATTTATTTATTTGTTTACTTGTCGGGGATATAAAAGCATAAAAATTGAATCATCAGCAATATATGAAAAAGGCATGAAATTAATGGTAAATTATTTAAAAACTCCCATAGAAAATAGAGAATACATGTATCTTATAAAAAATTACAAATCTCTGACTTCTTTGAAGTTTTTTGGGTCCTATATACATAGAACTTGAAGCCTCTGGCAGAGACACAAAGATGTCATCAATGTGTAAATTACTTATATAATTAGAATGTGAAAGTAATTCTACAAAAAATAGTAAAATGAGAAGCCCATCATAATACCATGAACTGCCAAACAAATAAATTGTAATGATTGAAAAATCAGTTCACAAAATTTAAAACTAAAAAATGGAAAATAGATTTTCTCCTTTAAGAGTTGAAGTGTGATCTAAGAAATATATAGAAATCTTCAAAGACCTAAACACACCTTTCTCATTTGCTCCACAAGAAACTCTAGTCATGTATGAAAAAACTCCCAACTTCTATTATAGACTAACATATATCATTGAAGGGTTTTTTAGTTTGTTTGTTTGTTGAGGATATAAAAGAATAAAATTTGGATCATGAGTAATAGATGAAAAGGGCATGAAATTGATGGTAAATCATTTAAAAACTCCCATAAAAAAAGAGAATACATGTATAAGACAACAAATTGCAAATATCTGACTTGTTTAATATTTTATGAGCCCTATATACATGTAACTTGAAACTTTTGGTACAGACACAAAGTTATCTTCTTCTTTTTTTCATCTTAAGTCATCCCTCAATTCCAAAATCCATTTTTGAGATCCTCAAGTTATCACAAATCCGTAAATTATTTATTTAATCAAAAAAATGAAGGTAATTCTACAAAAAATAGTAAAATGAGAAGTCGATCATTATACCACAAACTGCATAACAAATAAATTACAATGATTTACAAATTAGTTCACAAAATTTAAAACCGAACAAATCGAAAAGTAGATTTGATCCTTTAAGAGTTGAAATGTCATCTAAGAAATAGACATAAATTTGCAAAGACCAAAACATACCTTTGACATTTTCTCCATGAGACACTCTAGTCATGTATGAAAAATCTCCTGATTTTATTATAAACTAACATATACGATTGAATGTTTTTTTGATTGTTTGTTTGTTGAGGATATTAAAATCGGGATCATGAGTAATAGATGAAAAGACAATAAGTTGATGGTAATCATTTAAAAAGTATCCCATTGAAAATAGAGAATACATGTATTTTCATAGAAAGAGAAAAGAATCTCTAAGAAAAAAATTATAGGGAAAAGATATTATAATTATTGAGAAAGTGCAGAAGATGAAAAAGTGGTATGGTGTAATAAATAGGAGTTAATGAAAGTGACTTTTTATTTTTCAATAAAGCACCTTATAAGAAAAAATAGAATCAAAACTCTAAAAATATGAGAATAATGAAAAAAACAGGAAAAAAGATGAATATCTTTTCTAATCAATGGAGCGTGCCACGTCATCGGGTTAAAGTCTCTACTTTATATTCTCTACTTTATATAGATATATAGATTTTTTAGTTGTTTCCTTAGGGAACGCCAACACTATTGGCATTGTGTTTGTAGTTTTGGGGTTTCCGCTCGAGATCAAATACTTGAATACTTTCCTGGATATAATCTCATCATTATTCTTGGATTTTTCTGACAAGGAAGTGCAATTGATTCTTGGGTTCTTATTTCATCAATATTGTAAGTCTTAAATTATGTTTTTTTTCATGAAATCTGATTTTATTCTTGCAATTATATAAAGCTAAACCTTCAACAACTAGAGTTTAGGAACCATGTTAACACAATCTGATTATAAACCAACACGAATGCCTATATTGTTGTTTTCTTCATGATTAATGTTTCTTAATGATGTGCAACATTAAGGCTAGCCCGAATTCTCTTCTAGCTTTAAATTATAAAAATAGAGATAAGGAAAAGAAAAGAACAAAAAAGCGTTAAAATTGAGTTTTATTGAATAGCTTGAGTTGTGGTTTCAGGAGAGTTAATTTGGAACTATTGATAATGGTAAAATTGAAATCGCTCATGAAACCTAACCTGGTGATTGAGTAGAGTCCTCTAATAGGGACGAATCAATCATTTAGATGAGCATAATTTATCAGTTCTTTAGGATAAGTATTATGATAGATCATGAATGTAATAATTTGACCTATTTATGAAACCATGGGGTACACTTCCCTAGTTGATTGCATAAATATTGATCACAACTCCAGCTCAAAATACTATTACATGATTTGAAATTCCCCCTTTGGGAAGTAAGTGAACTAAATGTGTGAATACTAGCATTAGTCTGTATCATGAACATATTCCTTGTGGGATCGACCCCAACCTAGTTGGATTCTTTATTGACAACGTTCGTGTTATATTTCTTCAAGGGTGTAATTTGAGAGTTATAAAAAATGGAACTGTTGTCGGGGATTACAACTTATAATTAGATTAATTGCTTTTATTTAACTTTAAGTCATTATTTCCTCATTTATGTTTTGCTTTAAGGAGACCGCTTGGTGAATGCCAAGTACGTGGAGTAGAAAAAACCCTCTAGTCCCAATTGATCAAGTGTTTGAAAGAACACTGCGGATAATGTCTAGTTTGGAGACCCCAGAGAAGATGGAGGCTAGGTTGTCCACTGAGGTGCGCCGAGCTAATGACGTGCACCAGGCTGAGTTTGCTCGGCAAGTTGCTCCTCAGGAGGCAGATGATGCCTAAGAAGAGGTGCACAATGCTAGCCAGAACAGAAGAGGGAACATATGTCATGATCCACACCAGTTCCATATATATGCTCCTCACTCTAATGATGATGAGGACTTGGATATTGATGAAGCAGGGTTAACATAAGCTATTGTACCCCCACCTTTATCTGCTGGGTCAAAATTCAATATCACGAGCACAATGATCCAGTTGCTTAATATGAAGGGTGTGTTATGTGGTATACACTTGATGACGCAAATCTCCACTTGATGAACGTTGTGGGTATATTCAAGGCTTATAGGTTGCTAGGATTGAGTTAGGATGCTACCAGGCTAAGGCTCTTTCCATTCTCCCTATCTGGTGAGGCTACCCTTTAGTTGTGGAGTTGCCAAATGAGTCCATCACCAACTGGAGTGAGCTGAAACATGCCTTTCTAGAGAGGTTCTTTCAAACTTCTAGGATGTTGCTGCTCAAAGATGTGATCCACAACTTTTGCTAGCTTAAGACAAAGGCATTTCATGAGACATGGATGAGATTCAAGAACAAGCTGACCAAGTGTCTGAATCATGTAATTATTGATGATAACATGTTGGAAATTTTTTACAGGTCTCTGAACAACAACACCAAGGTTATACTTGATACAGTGGAAGGTTGAGCATTGATGAGTCACTCGTGGGAGGAAGCAACAACCATACTCGATGGAATGACCAAGTATAGAGTCTGGCATACTAGAGAGGAGGAGATAGCTGCGGGTACATATGCTATAGGGATAACTATGGGAGCAACGCAAGAAGGAGGAGGAGCGTGATCAGGAGTTAGCTCATATAAGAACATCTATAATCCTTCTCACAAAACATATCATGGGGTATGGAATGCAGAAGGTAAACGCAGTGGGAGTACAGGGTCTGGAAAAGGGGTTCGAGCACTCAGATTCAGAGGAGGAGGAAAACTTGTTGGATAAGTAGGTGGTATATTTTCAAGCCACGCCCAAGGGTATGGTTAAGAAACATTATGCCAAGGTTCAAGAAATCAAGGTCGTAACCAGTATAGGGACAATTACAACAGGAATGATTACAGGGATAGGAGCAATGGTCGAGAGCAGAAAGGTGATTGGAGAAAGAAAGACGATTACAAAAATGATCGTACAAGCCTTTATATCCATCATAAGGCTTGAGGTGGTGATGTTTGGCCCTCAAAGTTGGAGGGTATGATGGTTGAGATGCTGAAGAAGCTAAAGTCGACAGATGATCAGCTGAAGGACAATCAATGAGATATATCTTGCATAAGCCAGAAAGATGAATGGCATGCCACAATGATCAAGCAGATTGAGTAGTAACTAGGTCATATGTCTGCATGCTTGAACCAGAGGCAAAAGGGCACACTTCCTAGCAATTCGTATAGAATCTAAAGAATGAGTATGAGTTCAAGACAGGACACTATGGTGAAATTGGTAGACACGCTGCTCATATGAAGCACTGCTAATACATCTCGGTTCGAGTCCAACCACTGCATGGATGTGATGACTAGGAGTGGAAAATGTACAGTTGATCCGCCCATGCCAATTGTAATTGAGATGAGAAAATAAAGTGAGACCGAGGTGGATGAAGAGGATGAGGATGCAGAGTAGGTGATTAAAGGTGATGTTGAGTTGACCAAGACTCCAGTTGATGCAAAGGAAGCTGAGGTAGAAAAAGAGAAGGAAAAAAAGGCCCCATAGGTTTTCAAACCCATTCCTCGACCACCTCCACCGTTCCCTTAGAGGATGAAGAAGAAGGTGGATGATGGGAAGTTGCAAAAGTTTTTGTCCATGCTGAAGCAGTTGTATGTGAATATCCCATTGGCTGAGGCATTAGAGCAGATGCCTGGGTATGCAATGTTTATGAAGGACCTGGTAACCAGGAAGAGATATGTGAGCTATGAGCCTATTGGAAATCTACATCATTGTAGTGCTATAGGCTCACTTGGTTTTTTCTTAGAAAAAGGAAGACACAGGTGCCTTCACCATCCCATGCATGATTGGAGACTTTGAGTTTGCAAGGGCATTGTGTGATCTGGGAGCTCGCGTCATTCTGTTGCCACTAGTTGTGTTCAAGCGGTTGGGCTTGAGAGCCCCCATGCCGATGACAATATGGCTATTAATAGAAGTCCACACAGTGTAGAAGACTGTGGGCATACTCTATGACATCCTAGTGAAAGTGGACAAGTTCATCTTTTGAGCTGACTTTGTGATCTTTGATTGTGAGGTAGATTTTGAGGTCCCAATCATCTTAGGTCGACGATTCCTTGCTACTGGGAGAGCTTTAGTGGACATTGAAGCAAGCCTGCTGAAGTTTAGGATGAACAAAAGAAGAGGTCACCTTCAATTCTGTAGGTCAATGAAGCAACCAAATGAGTTTCATGTAGTCTCAAAATTGATATGGATTCTGAGTTTCATGATGAATTCTAAGTACTCAACAGACTTTCGTCGTGCTTTGATGTTAAATCAGGCGCTGCATGGGAGGCAACCTATGAGGTGGTTTGTTGAAGCCCAAGTAACCAAGCTACCTGTGTCATACTGCGAAGTCAAGTCGGGTGCTTCTTGGGAGGCAACTCAAGTATCTTGACTAGGTGTTTATAGTGTGCATATTAAACAAAAAGTGATGTGGTGAAAAATTCAGTGCAGGTCTGGACTACGAGCCTCAGTACAAACCCTAGCAGGATGGTACGACTCGTAGTCCCATCTGATCAATTGGTAATTTATAAACTCATTTGACTTTTAAGCATGACCTTTTTCTTGCTTTTCAAATAATTTAGGAAGGTTTTATGCCCTTTTTATTCTATATGTAGGCATTTGAAGGAGAAAAAGATAACGGAAGATTTGAACTCAGAAAGAGCTGAAAAATCTATGCTTTTAACCAGCGAAGCGTGGATCTAGACTTGCGAAATGCAGGTGGAACGCAGTTGCTACTGTATTGCACTTGCATTTAGCAGATTGGAACCTACTAAAAGTAGGTTAAACTCATGTAAAACACAGTTGCACTTGCAAAGCAGCGACGAAATGCAGAACGAAGGACAAGTGACCCATTTTGCATATGGAAGGGTAAAAACATCAAGAAAAGGTTCCAAAGAACCTATTAGCCTCCAATCGAAATTGTGGAAAGATATACAAAATAAAAAAAAGATATTTTTTACCCTCATTATACACCACACAACACACATTCAATTCTAGAGAGAACAAAAACATACCATAGAATTGTAGTGAGAAAATTTGCTTTTCTTCTTCTTTTTCTTTAATCCATTTTGGGGGAATTCCACCATTATTGTAAGACCTTGTGAATAAAATTCGATAATCAATATGATGAATTTTTAGGATAATCCTCTTGGTATGTTCTCTCTCTCTAAATATGCGTAGCTAAATTGCTAGATAGGGATGTGTGCATGGTGAGTTTGTAAATATGAAAGGGTATTGATTAATTGTTCTTGGATTCTAATTGCATGTATAAATCTACTGTTTTCTCTAAGTTTTAATTGTAAAATAGATGGTTGCAAACATGAATTTTATTTCCTATTCTTTCTTTTGCTTGAGAAAGAAGGGTAAGGATTGGGTGAGAAAACAATAGGGAGGATTTCGAGTGTTGATGTGTGGGGTTGAGCTAGTGATAGTAAAAACCTACATTCCCACTATATTAAAGGTTCAAGGTTAGAGATAACTTGATCCATCCTCAAGCTCTTATGGTTGATAATTTGCATTTTTCCTTGGGGTATGAGAGAACCAAAGGCATAAACATTCTTGTGGTGTAGAAATGAGAGAATGTAATTTATCCACTGCTATCTATGCTATATTTTAATCTAAGGCAACAAAGTAAAACCCATTTTAGTTATTAGCCCATCAATAGCACACCCCTAGTCATCTCACTAGTAATTGAAACAATTTGAATTCCCCTCCCTTAGTTTTAAATAAGAATTTGATTGTTTTCCTTTTTCTCCCATGTTTACATTCTAAATGTTGAACAATGATGCATCCTAGTTTGTTATAGTTTATAACTTTTGGATTATTGACTCAATTCCTTGTAGGATTCAATCCCGACAACCGTCTAACATCATTCATTAAGATTCATGGCTAAAATAAACATTCATCACTCATTGATCCCCATTAAACATGATTAGCCGAGAATCAAAGGCCCTTTAGTCGGCCAACATCATAAATCGATAAATCATGAGATCCATTTCATAAACTGTAAATCATTCTTCAACATGGGGGAATTGCCTAATTCTTTACAATGCTTTGCAACACTCAATTCATTCGAAAACATGCTTATAAACATGGGTAACTTGAAAACATGCTTTTTATCATCAATAGTTCATAAATCATAAGGCCCATGCATACTTGAAGATCATGCTTATAACTTGTAAATTATCAAATCATGTTGGGTATTTGAATTAATCCATATTTATAATCATTGATCATGTTGGGTTTGTAAATATCAACAATTGAAGTGTAGATAATAAGTCGATTCATCATAGATCATGAATAATTAGGCTTAATTAAATAGAAATTGAAATCAATAAATTTATAATAAAAAATTGTTGTAAAATCTAATCAAGATCCATGGAATATGATCTAAATCACAAATCAAAATAGCCCATTAGTAAATCATTAGATTTTCACAAAAATTGAATTCAAAACCCATGAGATTTTTGATACATTTTCATAAATTAATAGAGAATGGGCATGGGTGTGAACGGAAACACCCATTCGTAACCCTACATACCTGGGTAAGATAAGATTCTATAGTTCCTTGAATGCCCAATGGAGAATTGATAGTGAAAAGCTTGAAACTATGCTTGATCTCTCTAAAATCCTCTTAATTTGCATGCATGGGAATGCCTATGAAAGGGGGAATTAACCTATCTTAACATGCCTAGAAAAATACATAAAAAGATGTAGTTTAGGGCCCTAGAGCATGGAAAGGTCGAAAATACCATTAATGAAATTTCCCTGAAAAACTAAGCTGGGTGAACCAACGACTTATCCCACGAGTCGCTGCATGATATCAGGACTCGTGGTATCGAGTCGTGTGGTCCACTGCCTCACTTCATGTTTTCAGATTCTTCCCACGACTCGACCGGATGAGTCGTTGCTTTAAATGACGGTTCGATAGATCAATCATTGTAAGATCCTTCACAAACCTGAACTTCCCTTACCACGAGCCTCACCACGATTCATGGTTGCTTCTAACAAGTCATTGTACCCATCCGTTACATCCACTGGATAATTTGGAAACCCATACCATGACTTGTGACCAAGGGCCGTCACTTCTCACCACGAGTCATTGGATTACCCGTGGTATCCCCAACATCCAATGTCCAATTCCTCCCACGACTGCTAACAACAACTCGTGGTTTCCATCCATGAATCATTACATCACCCATCCTGTGACTTTTTCCTAGTTTTTCAGCCAACTTCAAATTTTGATCCCTGGTCTAATCATAGGTACTTTAGGGGTATTACAATATCTCCCTTTTGGGAACATTCATCCCCGAATGTTGGAAACAAGCAGAAAAACAAAGACATGCAATTGTTACACCCAAAAACTGATCATTTAACCTGAAATTAACGGAATGACTACCTCCGATTCATACCATATAGCTGAACTGATTTCATACTTCACATACACCTCCATATACATAAAAGAAACCTGAAGACATGATTTGAACATTACAACTAAGTAGAGATATAGGGAAAAACTAATACCTCAAGTCGGAACTGAGCCAGTAGAGAATAAGTGTGGGTATTTAGTCATCATATCCGCTTCGGCTTCCCATGTAGCTCCTTCAACATGCAAATTTCTCCATAATAGTTTAACTGAAGCTACTTGGTTTTTCCTTAGCTTCCGAACCTGATGATCTAATATTTCCACTGGAATTTCCTCATTGCTAAGGCTACCTTTTACACCAACACTGTCCACCGGAACTACTAGGGCTGGATCTCCAAAACATTTATTCAAAAGCGATACATGAAACACAGGATGCACAAAAGACAACTCTGAGGGAAACTCCAACACATACTCCACCTTACAAACTCTTCTCACAATCCGGTAGGGACAAACATAGCGGGGACTGAGTTTTGCTTTCTTCCCAAACAACATTACTCTCTTCATGGGAGATACATTCAGAAACACCCAATTGTCCACCTTGAACTCCAACTCTCTCCTCCTCACATCACCATAGGACTTTTGACGACTCTGAGCAGGTTTCAGCCTGTTCCTTATCAACTGAACCTTCACCATAGCCTCATGAACCGAATATGGTCTTATCATGGCTTCCTCACCAACCTCAAACCATTCGATGAGCGATCTACATCTCCACCTATAAAGAGCCTCAATAGAGCCATCTGAATGTTGGAGTGATAGCTATTATTGTAAGCAAACTTGATTAGGGGCAACTGACCATCCCAACTACCTTTGAAGTCCATCATACATTCTCTCAACATGTTCTCTAGAGTCTGGTTATCCGTTCCGCTTGACCATCCGTTTGTGGATGAAATGTTGTGCTGAGTTTAACCTGAGTCCCAAGCCCTTTTTGGAATGACCACCAAAACTGAGAGGTGAATTGAGTACCTCGATCTGAAATTATGGAAAAGAGCACTCCATGTAGTCGAACCAACTCCCCGATATATATCTTGGTGTAATCCTCTGCTGAGTCTATGGTTTTCACTGGTAGAAAATGTTCAGTCTTGGATAACCTGTCTAGCACAACACAAATGGAATCATATTGTCGGTGCGTACGAGGTAATCCTTTTATGAAATCCATGTTAATTTCTTCCCACTTCCAAGTAGGAATGTTGATATCCTGAAGTACTCCTCCCGGCCTTAGATGCTCAACCTTCACTTGCTGATAGTTCGGGCATTTGACTATGAATTCTGCAATATTTTTTTTCATGCCATCCCACAAATAGATTTCTAGTAAATAACGATACATATTGGTGGCACCCAGATAGATAGAATACATGGATCCATGGGCCTCATGCAATATCCGGCTCCTCAAATCATCAACATCTTAAACACATATGCGACCATAGTACCGAAGCACACTATCTCCTCGTTAGGAGAAGACCTCCACCTTTTGACTTCGAACAACTTCCTTCAACTTTACCAAAATTGGGTCCTCGTCTTGTCTAGCCTTCACACCAGTCACCAAGGACGATTCAGATCCGCTTTGAACAACAACACCGCCATCAGTAGAGTCAATCAACTTAACTCCTAACCTTGCGAGAAGATGCACATCTTTCACCAGCTCTTTCTTTCCTTCATCTGGACACACTCTCCATTGAGAGTCTACTAAGTGCATCCCCCACTACATTAGCCTTACCCGGATGGTAAAAAATACTCATATCGTAATCTTTGAGTAGCTCTAACCACCTTCTTTGCCGTAGATTGAGGTCTTTCTATGTGAACACATACTGTAAGCTCTTGTGGTGCGTAAACACATCCACATAGACCCCATACAAGTAATGTCCCCATATTTTCAATGCAAACACCACCGCGGCCAACTCTAGATCATGGTTCAGGTAATTCTTCTCATGGATCTTCAACTGTCTAGAGGCATATGCTATCACTTTCCCTCATTGCATCAATACACAATCGAGTCCGATTCTCGAAGCATCACAATACACCACGAAACCATCCATACCCTCGGGTAGGGTCAACACTGGTGCGGTAGTAAGTCGAGTCTTATACTCTTGGATGCTCTTCTCACAAGCCTCTGACCATTGAAACTTCACCTTTTGTTGAGTCAACTTGGTCAAAGGTGCTGCAAGTGATGAAAAACCCTCAAAAAATCTCCAGTAGTAGCTAGCTAGCCTAAGAAACTCCAAATATCTGAAGAATTCACTGGTCTAGGCCAATGCTTCACCGCCTCAATTTTTTGAGAATATACTTTTATGCCCTTGCTTAATACTACATGGGCCAAATATGCTACCGAATTCAACCAAAACTCGCACTTGCTGAACTTGGCATACAATTGACGAACCTTGGGAGTCTGAAGCACTATTCTCAAATGAGCGGCATGCTCCTCTTCACTCTAAGAGTATATAAGGATATCATCAATGAATATGATCACAAACATGTCAAGGTATGGCTTGAACAACCTATTCATCAGGTCCATAAAAGCTGCAGGAGCATTTGTTAGTCCAAAATACATAACTAAAAACTTATAATGACCATACCGCATCTTGAAGGCTGTCTTCGGAATATCGCACTCCCGAACTTTGAGCTGATGATACTTGAACTTGATATCTATCTTTGAGAAACACTTGGCACCCTAAAGATGGTCAAACAAATCATCAATCCTAGGTAAAGTATACCTGTTCTTAACAGTGGCCTTGTTCAATTTGCGATAGTCAATGCACAAGCGAAGCGAACCATCCTTCTTCCGAACAAATAAAACTGGTGCACCCCATGGAGACTTGCTCGGTCTAATGAAGCCTTTATCTAACAGGCCCTTCAATTGATCCTTCAAATCCTTTAGCTCGGCTAGAGCCATCCTACAAGGAGGGATAGAGATAGGTTGCATATCATGCCAAAATCAATTTCCCTCTCAGGAGGAACACCTGGCAAATCATCGGGAAAGACCTCTAGATACTCACGCACCACTAGACCTAACTGTATAGTCGGGGTCTTGGACTCAACATCCTTAACCCTAACTAAATGATACATGCAACCCTTAGAAATCATCTTTATGGACTTAATATATGAAATAAATCGACCTACAGGTACCATCAAAATATCCTTCCACTCAAAGACTGACTCACCCGGAAAATAAAATTCCACTGCATGGGTTCTACAATTAATAGAAGCATAACACACACCAAACCAGTCCATGCCAAGAATAATGTCGAAGTCAGTCATGGCTAACTCTACAAGATCTGCGGAGGTAACTTTGTGCAATATAGTAACCGGGCATCCTCTATACACCCGCCTAGCTATAATCGAATAACCAATAGGAGTAGAAACTGAAAATGGTTTTGACAGAGTCTCGGGACTAACTCCAAAGCTACTAGCAATGTAAGGACTCACAAAAGAAAAAGTAGCCCCCGAATCTAACAAATCATAAAAATCAATATGAAAAACTCACAACATACCAGTGACCACATCTGGTGAAGTCTCTTGCTCCTGACGTGAGGAGAGGTCATAAAATTTATTTTGGCACTGTCCGCCACCCCCACTAGAAGATTCTCTCAAACATGCCAGAGCTGCTGATGTCCTGGTGGTTTGCGTACGATCCCTATCACCATACTCCCTATCAAATGGACACGCTCGGCGCATGTGGCCGGACCTACCACACCCATAGAAAATATCTGAGCCAAGAAAACACTCTCTGGCATGACTCTTTTCGCACTTTCCACACTCTCTATCCGAAGCTCTACTCTTCTGATCAACCTTGGGTCTAGATGGAACACAAGCTGATGATGGTGCTGGAGCTAGTGACCTCTGCTGAAAGCGAGGGTTGAGACCACTGTCGGATTTCTGATGAGTAAACCCATGGCTACCTTTCCGAGCCCTCTTTGCCTCTGTTACACCCCATAAATTCTCGACACGTAGATGTACTATTCGCATGTTGGTTCAGAATTTTTGAATGTCATACATGCTAGGAAAAGGCCCGGGGAAAGATCAGATAAGAGATTTGTCGAACCATCGCGGAAGGAGCCGGGGCAGAGCCCCTCCGCGATGGCAACGTGCCACGGAAGGAGGGCCTCTGCGTTGGCGCCGTGTCACGGAGGCCCTGTCCAGGCCCAAGTATAAAAGCCTCCAACTTCAGTTTAAATGTTATATTTCATATAATTTCCAGAGAGGTCGAGGGAAAAACAGAGAGGACGAAGGATTCATTGAAATTTCAGTCCAATTACGCCGTCAAACATGGTCCAAACTCAAATTAACTCCAGATACAGAGGTATTAAGCAGTAAGGAGCATTCCTACGGATTTAGTTTCGTGAAATTTGGCCGGCGAATCGTCGTGCTACCGAGCTAAGGTAAGTAGAATAGCGCCAAATTAGTGTCAATATACTCCTATCCCTAAAGTGAGTATTTCTCCCTTCTGGACTTTCGAGAAATAGCGAGTTTTCGACTGTTTTTCGATAAGCCAAA
>JACEIK010002079.1:76821-128801 GCA_018107945.1 Datura stramonium | reverse complement strand
CCAGCCAGGCACCAGATGTGCTTAGGCTCAGTAGTCTAGCAGTTCAGGTCCTAATAGGGCACCAGGTGCCAGTCATACCCCCCAAGGCGGGGCGTGACAGCCTCCCTATCCCTCACATGAGCCGCCTCCATCTGTTGGGTGTTATAACACTATATGAGAAAAGTCCATATCCTGAGGAAGCATGGCAGTCCTGGAATCTTTGTCCAAATAACCCACCACACCATAAACAAATCGGCTCACCCGCGCCATCAGATCAACCACTAACTCTATGGAATATTTTTACAACTGAGTGAACTCGAGATCATACTCTTGTACCATAATTCTCTCCTGCTTCAAATTCAAAAATTCTACTTCCTTTAACTCCCTCATCTCCCGAGTGAAGAACCGATCTAGGAACGTCGTGCGGAACTCCTCCCAAGTAACTGGGCCAGCTCCGGTGGCCCTAGTGTCCCTCCATTGCCTGAACCAGATATGTGCGCCCCTTTTTAGTTGGTACGAGGCCCACTCTGCACATTCAACCCCATTCACCCCCATAACCTAGTGATCTTCACAATCTCGTCAATAAACTCATGCATGTCCTCATCCACTTTTGACCCAAGAAACTCCGGAGGGTTCATCCTCAAGAAATCTCTAATTCGGTACGCTGTTGCATTGCCATTTTGTGGGATATATGCTACAGCCTGCTGGTTGACATGAACAGTCAAGGCCTGTGCCAACATCTGGATAGCCACCCGAAACTCTACGTGGGCAGCTAGCTCCGGTGCCTAGGGTTCCTGAACAGGTGGGGCTTGCTGATGCCCATGACCATAGACACCTTCGTTGCCTTCACCGTTTCAATTTCTTCTTCCGTTCATTCTTCTAGGAGCCATGATTCTGCATTCGCAAATAGCACAAATTAGAAGGATAGAATGACTTTTCGTCGCACGACATGGATCCTGAAAGAAGGGAACATTTGCTAAACGTCTCGTAGCCTCTTCGTCATAAGTGTTGCGCGCTTCAAACCTATAGAAAAGACTACTCAACGCAGCTTTCAGAAAACCTAGGAAACTTTAAAACATATGGCTCTGATACAAAGTTTGTCACGAGCCAAATGTAGACTTGACGCGTAACATGGGACAAGGAACCCTGAGAGGGCCCCAAGTTGACCCATGGCATAAACATATCTAACTTTATTCACTTTAAGCAGAATACTGATCATATAACATAGCGGAAACATAAACGTAACATAGCATATCATATCATTCGGTAATACTATACATACACATAAGTTGAGCACTACATACTGTCTGAAAGCCTCTATCATGTAAGATGGGTAGATGGGACAGCATCCCCATCTAACCCTGCCAAACTGAAACAAAAGATAGCATAAAGTCTAATAAAACGACCCTCGAAACATGAGGACTCACTAACAAGCTGATAGCAACTCCGGTATGGACTAGTCATGACCCGGGCATAGACTCGGATCGTCGACACGGGACAAGGGACCTCGTGGGACACCAAGTCGAGCCAAGGCATAAGCATTCAACTAAGTCATTAAATAACATGAAGAAACCATAATTATAAACTCAACGAAAGTCTCATACAACTGCACATCAGAATAATATCTGAAGCTATACATACATAAGTTTGAAAGCCTCTAGTCTAAAGGAGGTGATGGGACATGACCCCAACTAACTCCACAAAACCTGAAACTGATATATGACATGAAGCTGAAAGTCTAGTCCTCGAAAGATGAGGACTCACCAATCACATAGGTGCGACTTCTAATAAGGGACAACGAGCGGGACTGAACCTGAGAATCGGTCCTGCATCATGAAATGATGCAGCATAGAATGTATGCGGTCAGTACATGGAATGTACCGAGTATGCAAGGTAAGTAAAATCTCTTAAGTAAAATAAATCATTTAAAGGAATCCATACATATCATAAGCTTTTAAGTATAAGTAGAAGGCTACATGCATTCATTCTAAAATTGTGCTCTTATCATAATGTGATCATGCATAGCTTTAGAATATCATGAATGACTCGAATAACTAAAAGCTAAAACATAACATTAACATCAAAAGTTGAACAATGAGTCAAACCTTGCTTTTTGAACAAACATGCAGAAGTAATCATCATGAGTGATGAATATGCAAATCCGAATGATATAGACAGTGAGAGACTTGTCACTTAACCAACATACCACGATAGAACTTACGTGGTCCCAACTATCACACTCAAGTGGGTAGAGCCATCCATAACCATGCCAGGGTGATGGATGATACCATGATATCGATATCAAGATAATGGGCCAATCGGGCAGGGGATAGCTCACAAGGGAGGTCCTAATAATATAATAGTATCAACCTACGTTGGCATGCAGTTACGTGGAATAGGGTGATCGACCCTTAACCCGCTCGGTGCTAGACTCTTCTCCCAAAAACATGAAATGATCTACATCGTATATAACCAAGCTCAACATCATCTAATGAAGAATCTCAATATGAAATATGAAAAACTCAACATCGTATGAAACAACGCTCAACATTGTCTATTGACAAAGCTCAATAACGAAATCATGCATAGACTCGACATCATATGGAACTGAAGCTCAACATTGTCCTTTGATAGAGCTCAATAATGACATACATCTCAATTATGAATTCATGCATATGAGAAGCTTTATTTCGAAACATACCACAAGCTCACTCATAGGTGGGAGCATCTACTCAAAATCATGTGGTAAGCTACATGTAGAAATATTTAACTCAACATACCAAAAGCATGAATTTATGAAAAATTGGGAAACTTCACTTCAAACAATGTGGTAAGCTCGTGTCAGGAAAATCATCACTTAATATCAACATGCGGGCATTGCCAAAAGCTTTATCATACTAGGATCTACTCATTTCATTTTGAAAACAACATCATAATCATGGGTAGCTTTAGAAATATTATTTTCATCATCAAATCTCAACATCATCATGCATTCAGCATAATTCACTACCTTTATGAACTTCTCATCCATGGGAAATTTAGATTCAAGATTTTTGAAAAATAATTTTTGTATTGAAAACAATTTAGAATCAGCCCAAGCTTTACAATTCATCAATATAAATGTAATATAATCATACCCATGTATAGAAATTATAGAATTATGCAATTGNGTATAGAAATTATAGAATTATGCAATTGGGTAAAACCCTATACTTGATCATAGACAAATTATCACATTTTGATAGGAATTAGGCATGGGCGTGGAAGAAGATACCCACTCACAGCCTTACATACCTTGAAATGGTGAATTCTAACACCCTCTAATTACCCAGCTGAGATTCCAATTGGAAACATTCAAACTTGCTCTAAATCCTCCCTTCAAGGTCTCAAGTTTGCATGCATGGAATGAACTAGCTTAGAATAGGTTTTCCCCTCTTAAAACCCTTTAAAATGAGCCTTAAACGACGTAGTATAGGTCTTAGGAACTTAGAAATTACGAAAAGACCCTTACTAAATTCGCAAGAAAACACTACCAGGTGGTCCTAACGGATCGCCGCTGGCCCAAAGGACTTGTTATATCGTTCGTCGAGTGCATTGGCTAACTAATCCTTTAGGGATCGCAACGGGTGATTTAACGACCCGTTTCCACTGGTCACGACTCGCTGCCACCTCCCAATATGTACACTGCCTTAGCATCAAAGAGGACCTACCTAGCTTGATCATGACTCACATCACGAGTCGTTGGGATAGACCATGAATCGTTGGGTCCCTTCCGTTAGGTACAGTTGTCAATCCTCCCATTGACATCTCAACTTTACCCCATGGATAATCTGACGACTCGTGGTGGATAACCACGAGTTGTTCCCACACCCGTGGGGACCTCAAACCTACAGCTCAACCAGGCCTTCCCACGAGCCACCTGATGACTCGTGGGGTCTTCTCACGAGTCGTCCAATGACTCGTCCTACAACTGAAACCTCATTTCCCAAATTTTCCCCTTTTTGACTCCCCGGCCTAATCCTTGGGTTCCCCGGGTAATACACTATCTCCCATGTTAGAAACAAGCAGAAAACAGAAACATGAAATTTTCATATGCAAATACTGATTATTTTAACTAAAAACTAATGGAATAAATACCTTCGAAAAGAACTACACAGATGGACTGAATTCAGACGTCACATACACATATAATATCATAATTAAAACTTTTCACATGAATTGAACATGGAAACTGATTAGAGAATTAGGGAAAAAACAGATACCTCGAATTGAAACTGAGCCGATAGGGAACAGGTGAGGGTATTTAGCCATCACAGCCGCTTCAGCTTCCCACGTAGCTCCCTCAACATGCTGGTTTCTCCATAACACATTCACTGAAGCTACTTCTTTGTTCCTCAGCCTCCGGAACTGGCAATCCAAAATTGCAGCTGGAATTTCCTCATAACTGAGGCTATCTCCCACACCAACGCTTTCCACTGGGACATCTAAAGTTGGATCACCCAAGCACTTTATCAAGAGCGACACATGAAACATGGGGTGAACTAAAGATAACTCCAATGGCAAGTCCAAATCATACGCTACCTTACCAACTCTTCTCATAACCCGGTAGGGACCAATGTAGCGGGGATTGAATTTCCTTTCTTTTTGAACCGCATGACTCCCTTCATGGGAGAAACCTTTAGAAATACCCAATAATCAACCTCAAACTCCAAATCTCTTCTTCTCACATCCGCATATGACTTTTGACGACACTGAGCAGTTTTCAGCATGTCCTTTATCAATTCAACCTTAACCTTAGCTTCATGAACCTAGTCTGGCCCTATCATAGCTGCATCACCAACCTCAAACCATCCGATGGGAGATCTACACCTCCACCCGTAAAGAGCCTCGAACGGTGCAATTTGGATACTGGAGTGATAGTTGTTATTGTAAGCAAACTCGATTAAAGGCAAGTGATCATCCCAACTACCTTTAAAGTCCATTACACAAGCTCTCAACATGTCATCGAGAGTTTGAATTTTCCACTCCGCCTGAACATCCATTTGTGGATGAAATGCTTTGCTGAGTTTAACCTGAGTCCCAAGCCATTTTTGGAAAGACCGCAAAAACTGAAAGGCAAACCGAGTACCTTAGTCTGAGATAATAGACAAGGGCACCCCATGAAGTCAAACCAACTCCTGAATATACAATTTTGCGTAATCATCTTCTGAATCTGTGGTTTTTACAGGTAGAAAGTGTGCAACCTTGGTCAACCTATCTACCATCACCCAAATGGAGTCATATTGTTGGCGAGTATGAGTAGACCGGTAATGAAATCCATATTAATCTCCTCCCACTTCCTGGTGGGTATGCTGATATCCTGAAGTATGTCTCCCGGCCTTTGAAGTTCGACCTTCAGTTGCTGATAGTTTGGACATTTGTCCACGAACTCTGCAATCTCTTTCTTCATACCATCCCACCAATAGATTTCTTGCAAGTCCCGATACATCTTCGTGGATCCCGAATGGATAGAATATCTGGTACCATGTGCCTCATGAATTATCTAGACACACAGATCATCAATGTCTAGGACACATAGACGACCCTAGTATCTGAGCACACCATCTCCCCCTTGGGAGAAGACCTCCACCTTTTGACTCCTTACTGCCTCCTTCAATTTCCTCAAAATCGGATCCTCATCTTGCCTAGATTAGACATCAACCACAAAGGACGATTCTGATCCATTTTGCACGACAACACTGCCATCGGTCGAGTCNTTGCACGACAACACTGCCATCGGTCGAGTCAACCTATCTAACTCCCAACCTTGTGAGTTGATCAACCTCCATCACCAACTCCTTCTTTCCCACATAAAAGTGGGACAAACTCTCCATACAGAGCCTACTAAGTGCACCGCAACCACATTAGCCTTGCCCCAGTGGTAAAGGACACTCATTTCATAGTCCTTTAGTAACTCCAACCACCTCCTTTGCCGAAGATTAAGATATTTCTGCGTGAACACATATTGCAAGCTCTTGTGATCCGTGAATACATCCATGTGGACCCCATACAAGTAATGCCTCCATATCTTCAATGTGAACACCACCGCAACCAACTCAAGATCGTTGGTCGGGTAATTTTTTTCATGAACTTTCAATTATCTCAAGGCATATGCTATCACTTTCCCATGTTGCATCAACACACACCCGAGTCCAACTCACGAAGCATCACAATACACTACAAAGCCATCCGTACCCTTGGGTAAGGTCAATACTGGTGCTGAAGTTAGTCGGGCCTTCAATTCCTAGAAGCTTTTCTCACAAGCCTCCAACCATTGAAACTTTACCTTTCTTTGAGTCAACTTGGTCATAGGTGCAGCAATAGATGAAAAGCCCTCCACAAATCTCCAATACTAACCCGCTAAGCCTAAGAAGGTCCTGATATCTGATCGGTTCACCGATATGGGCCAATACTTTACTGCCTCGATCTTTTGGGAATCTACCTTTATGCCCTCACTGTATATCACATGGCCTAGAAATTCTATTGAGTCTAACCAAAACTCACATTTGCTGAACTTTGCATACAACTGACGATCGCTGAGAGTGTGAAGCACTACCCTCATGTGAGCGGCATGATCCTCCTCTCTCCGAGAGTATATGAGGATGTCATCGATGAACACACTCACGAACATGTCCAAATATGCCTTGAACACCCTATTCATTAGATCCATAAAATATGTTGGGGCATTGGTTAGTCAAAAAGACATAACAACAAATTCGTAATGATCATACTGAGTCCTGAAAGTGGTTTTTGGGATGTCACTTGATGAGCCCGCAAGTGTACGGGTTGTGCAAGTAATACAGTGGCCCTTTTTAAGAACCGGAATGTCGAACCTACAGGGACTGGACTACAGGGTAAAACACAGGACTGGACTATTGTGGTAAAATTCTCGCGTCAACCTATCGTAACTCTAAAAATGAAGACAATGCTGTAAAGAAAAGCTTATATTTTGCGAACTATTTTTATACTAAAGTAAAATAATTATACAAGTGAGTCTGAAATATGAATGTGAGCATGCTGAGGCTAAAACGAACATGTAAAGAAATTAATTATCGATCTACGTGGTTTATTTTTCCTCCTGCTGGTCGGAACTTATGCCTATATATTAAAACTCTCGTATTTAACCCAACTTAAGAATCATGAACCTTCCACCTACATTTCGTGATAAGAAGAAATTCATGTTCTAGCCATACAAACCCGATTCCACACTTGACTAATACGACTTTCGGGTATATTTCTATCCTGAAGGTAAATCAATTTCCAATTTTCCCAAACTAAGAAAAGATCATATCCTATTAATTCACAACTTTCCAAGCCATATTCTCTCTAAGAAACCTGACTTTTGATTTACATTAACATTGGCCAGATATTAATGCAGTAAGAACAAGAATTAAATAGAACAACCATAGAAGAAAAGATGAACAACCAGATAATCAACAATTATATTTCAATATAATGGTTTCTAACCTCAAGAAGAAAGGAATTAGCCACTCATTTTGGTGGATTGAACATCGTTAAATTCTAGTGTAAATCATGCAAACAATTGAAAGAAAGAAGAAAGGGATAGAGAAAACCCTAAGAATTTTCGTCCTCTCAACTGCCTGTAACCCACGTTGCTCCACCAAGCCGTGAATAATTAAAAATGAACCTAAATGTTCTATTTATTTCATAGGAGAATTTTTCCCCGAATAACAAGCAACGTGTCACGGAGTGCACGTGAGCACCGCTCCGTGACATGATGCAAACGCGGGAGGCTCTCTGGAATTTGGCCGCCCAGGTAATTACGCCTCCCAACGTGGCACGGCATTCAACGCGGAGCATGCCCGGCCAGGCCACGGTGCAAACGCCGACCTTCACTGGAATGTCAAGATCTCTGGGAAATTAATTCCAACGTGCCACTATTTATCGCTGACCTTCTCTCGAAATTCTGAAATTATCTCCGGATCAATGCATTGGCGATGGCAGCGTGTCACGGCTCCATCAAAGGGAGCCTCATTTCTGCTTCTCCACCTCGCTTTCCTTGCTCGTTCCCGAGTCCATCTCCGATTCCTCCCTACATGCATCTTAGCTCCATAAAAAGTATGTTTTTCCTGCAAAACAACGCCAATCATGTTGGTTAGTATAAATTCACACTTCCCTACAATTTACATGAGAATGTACAAACATTGTTGGATAAACAAGGCAAAAACGATGCATTTGAGTATCACTTGGGCATATAAATATGCCCCGGATCACCTACCCCACACTTAAAATCTTGTTCGTCCTCGAACAATACTCCTATACCTCATGAAATTGACATCCCATCATGGCTACTTTGGCTCGACAATCCGAGCTACGGTTATACCGATTATTTTCATAACAAATCATCAAGAAAACATGCATAGTATCATCATTACAATGACATTTAACAAATCAAGACCCCCTAGACTCAAGAATCGACTCTCGATATTGGCAAACTCATGCAAATTAGTTGACCAAGATATCCGACACGAATTTCATTCTTTCGTCAAGCATGCGCCCTCACATCACAAGAGAATTTCCCCCTCTTTAAATCACATGAACTCTAAAGCATTTCATGCAAGCATGTACAATAATACCTCACTCTCTCCAAAAGAATGACCTCACATGCATCGTGTCATGACCATAGGCTTGCCTCTAGTGTATTACCTCCACTAATATAGTGACGCGTGATGTAAGATCACGTAGGACTTAACGGGTTGTAATGTCAGCTACGGAACTAGTATATACTGGGCTAACCAATAATAGCAACTAGCATCTTTAAGCGCTTGTTTCAATACATCCCATCACATTCTCGACATACTCTCTTCCTTCCTCCTCCCCTCTGGTTCTATTTTGTCCCCCACTTCTTAAAAAACACACCAGACTAGACAAAAGATAAAGCATACAAACTGCCTTTAAATCTGGCAAGTGACCTTGACTCTTTTCTTTCTTTTCATCACTTTGCTTTTTCCTCTTTATTTTTTTCATCACTTCACTCCTTTACACTCGTGGGAAAATTATATATTTTTCTTGAGCGCTTTAAGAGCTCGGGATTAGGTTTACGGATAATGAAAAGAAATGGTTAAACTTGGTTTACGCCCTTTTTGACAAAAGAAGAAAAATATAGGCTAAAGGCTCGATGGGCTAACTAGGGATTGACATTCAAGGTGGGTATGAAAGGGAAAAAAAAAAACTTTAGGCTCAACAAAGAAACGCCTACCATCCTTTCCTACACTACACTTCCTTCATTTTGTTTCGTACACACCCCAGTCAAGTTCTAGACATTATACAATAGCATGGAATAACCGAGACTCACTATACACTCATTGCACATGCTCAACTCAAGACATATTCACGTACTCTTAATGGCTAATTACAAGAATTCAAAATTAAGCCTCAATCACCTGACCACTTATGGCCTAAGTGTTCACATATGTACAAAAATTTGCATGCTTCAACGAATCATCTTTGCAGTATAAACATTGGTGTACAACACGCAACCAAAGATTTCATAACCATAGAGTAGCAACATGCATGAGATACAACCAACACACCAAAAAAATTTAAATAAACTACTCCTATCGATCGCATTTCCCTTAAGACGGTCGTCATCCATCCATCATAGGGAAATCTGGTCACTATTTACGACTTCGGTTCAATGACTTTTCTCGGCAAAAGAACCTAAAAGCTCTCAGAACGGGCTAAAGAATTTCCAACTGCCCTAAGGTAGCGAATTTGTATGCAAGATGAGCTTCTGCAGAGTGCTAATCAACCGAGCTACCTGTGTTTGAGAATTTGGTGGGACTTCGATCTAGTGGCCGGGCCTTCGCTCTACTCTATCTCGCTATTGGATTGGTAGGTACAGTCTTTCTTCTAGGCTTCGAAACAAACTTCGAGAAACCCAACAATAAAAATAGTTAACGAAATTTTTTTTAAAAATATCGATCATTTCGACAAAAACTATTTACAACTAATCAAGCTAACAACATTCAACAGCACACACAGCTTCACAAAAAGTATTTACAATACAAAAACATACACACAAAAACAAGGTCACAATATTTTCAAACGCAGCACGTAACATGCAATTATCTACAAAACAAGACAAAAATCAGCACCACCTAACTAGCCTTCAATTCACACCTTAAAATCGAACACCGTCCCCAGTGTTCATACTATCACAAAACAGAAAGGTGGGTGGTGAAACTCCTCGATCAATCAAAAATATCCACTTCTTCATCAAAGCGCCGCTCGTCTCCCATGTCTCATCTCCCCTGCCGTTCTCCTCTCGACTCAACATCGAATCCTCGCAACGCGGTCTCTCGCTGCTGGGGACATCATCCACGGGCTCCACAAAAGCCAGCCCACACGACATAGTGCCCTGGCTTTTTCGCCAAAGGCACTCAAGTCGAACCGCCATGCCTCATCCTCCGCGCTCTGCCTCCCGCCTATGCGTAGCTGGAGCATTCGTGATCTCGAACATGCGGGCTATATCGATCATCCCAAGCATGTCAGCTTCGCCAGTGTGAGAACTGGCCCGTGAGTGGTGTCAAGTGCCTTAGTCTTTGTGACATCTATGGCACGCCTCTCCATCTGTGGGATATGATCTAGGGCCTCTTCCTCTACCTCCAGGCTCCCTCAGAACGGTCAAGAACCCGCCCGTATTCGCATCGCGCCCTTGATGCAACCGTGTGCTCTGTTCATGGCGGATATGATCACCGCACCTACATTTATCTCCAGCCTTTTCATCAGGGCATACACTTAGGCATACATGATTCCTCGGTCACATCTGTCATGTGCACTCCCCGTAATCAAACAGAGCAACAATTTTCAGCCAGACTCGCTTCTCGTTCATCCGTGAGTAGGGCAATGTCTCGATGGTAGCCCTCTTTCTTATGCTCGCTCTAGCGTGCCAATGACCGAGCTCACACAATGTGCGTTCCGATATCCGCAGATAAGGTGGAAGTGATATTCAGCCGCGGAGTACGTGGGCATCGTGTTTTGCTTCAGTATGGCATTAAGGTGGTGAGGCTCAAGTGTGACAATCCGCCCTTATCTCGATGGTGTGACTACGGATGTCGGGGTTCCACTTGCATAGAACTCCTGAATTAAGTGCAGATTGCACTCCCTGGGCTCGCCGAAAAATGAAGCGCAGCCCGCAGTGTCAATCCGGGGTGTACCATGCGGGGGAACCCTTCGTGCCAATGGGTCTCTTGCAATATGCTCCTCAGAAGTATTTGTTCTCCTTTGTGCTTCGTGTACCACTTCTTCCCTTCCCTCAAGCCACCATCTGGTTCCGTGGCTGGCGGCGCTGGTCAGCGTGGAACCGCTGGTGCTGCTGGGACCGCTGTTCCTGGCCTAACCGCTCTTCCTAGCGCCCGATGTAGATGCGCCTTTCCCTTGTCTTGCCGCTTGCCATTGTTCCCGTCAAAGAAAGCAGATACCTCAATGTCGGGCCAATTTAAAATTAGCTTGACTCAAGGCTGGGTCAAGCTCGGCCACCCCACACTTAGTCTTCAGCCACAATTTCAGTATTACGGCAAGAACATATTTATTTCTACTTTACAAAAACAAGAAAACTAAAACAACTAAAAACACAAACAATATTGACTTGTGTATTTCTCCTCAAATACGACTATAATGCAAATCGTATTTATCAGACTTCGCACAGCTAGCTCCACATCACCATCGATCATTATTTCATACAGAGCACATAACAATGAAGAAGAGAAAAGGAAACAAAAACGAAGACTATTTATCTGCACAAACCTATGTAATCTACCCATTTCTTTCATACTCGGGGTTGCACTCCGAAAATACGCTTCTATCTTCTAGCATACTACATAGAACACGACCAACTCATTTCACCCAACATACTCAACCCAACAAGAAGTTGCAATCCAACTAGTTTTCTCCCCTTTTCATGTTCAACTTCAAGCCCTAGCTATAATTTTTCGAAAATTCGATCAAGCTCATGTTTTTACTTCCGCTCATACAATCACAATGATATTACGAACATCAATCAACAATAACTTAAATGAATTTAAGCTCAATTTCTTCATAGGGTAAGGTCTACTCACTTCTAATGCTAAAAATCGAAAGAAGTTCGACCAAAATTGAGATAGAAGTGATAAACGTATTCCAAATTTCATGAACTAAGAAACTTGATGAAATTTTGTACCTTAGTCCGTGGCACGTTGAGGGAGAGGGAATTTGGGAGGGTTGTCGCGAAGGGGTGGAAAATGAGAAAATGAGGGGAATTAAGCAAAGGGATTTTCGCATGGTTACCCGTGATCCGTGTGACCCGGGACAAATAACACTAACGTGTCACGGAGGGTAACGCTGAGCATCACCTCCGTGACACGGAGCATTTGCAGGCATTCTGGAATTTGTAAATTCCAGATTTTTGCCTTCAACGTGTCACGGAGGGTAACGCTGAGGCCCTCCTCCGTGACATGGAGCCATCGCTGGTGCTCACCGTTTTGCCACTTAAAATTTTTTTTCTACCTCTCATTTTTCTCCTTTGCCCTCTTGTGTCTCTTCTCCGATCAACCTGAAATATAACTTTTGCATACCAAGAAATCGGTTAGAATTCCAAGGTTTAAAACACAACACAACAACAAGAAAACATTCAATAACAAGAATTATATATATATATTTTTCTTTTTTCACTTTTTTTTTCTTTTTATATGTACAATTATAAACAACACCACGGGTTGCCTGCAGCGCCTGGTTTATCGGCCTCGGCTCGACGTCATTTAAGCTCATTCCGCTCCTTAGGATGACGGACGTTTTCTCACGAACACGCCCTCACCCCTGCTTACCTCTTGCTCTGGGGTTTTCCCACAACTCTTGACACTCAAAGCCCCGAGCAATATCAGCTTGCTCAAGCACATTGATGACCGAGAGTTCCTCGTACACGGCCGGGAGCTTGATGGCCTTGTACACATCGAACACCTCCACCTTGTCATGTGCTCGCATAGTTAGCTGCCCGCAGCCTACATCTATTAGCTTCCTGCAGCCAAGAAGGGTCGCCCCAAAATAAATGGGACTTCAAAGGTTCGGCTCAAAGTCCAGCACAACAAAATCTACCGGGAAGATTAGGGAGTCGACTTGCACCAGCACGTCCTCCACAATAACATCTGGTCTTGCCAAGGAACGATCCGCGAGCTGCAAGATCATCGCCGTAGGTCTAGGGATTCCTGGCCCCAACTGAATGAGGTCGGCATCAAGTTAATGCTCGCTCCCAAATCACATAATCCGCGAGCTCGGATACTTTGCCGGATAGTTATTTGAATTGTGAAGCCCTAGGTCTTTGAGCTTTGTAGGCAATCGGTTTTGTATTCGGAAGTGCACTCTCCGTAAGAGCCACCGTGGCAGACTCAGTAAGCCCGCTTTGTTGGCCACGATGTCCTTTATGTACTTTGCGTACTTAGGCCTCCCTGCAAAAGATCAACAAGAGGTAAGTTAATGTGTACCTGTTTACACCTCCATGAACTTTTTGAAACACGCTCCTCCTTGTGTTTTTAATTGTTGAGGGAATCCGGGGTGGAGGTCTTTCGGGTTCAAGATCCTTGCTCTTCCCCTTTTCATCATTTTGCTCCCTCTCCATTTCTGATGCTTCCGACTGTTGAGGTGGTCTTTCTGGTTCCACCTCCTTCAACTGCAAACCACTCTCGTGGTCACCGCATTTACCTCGCTTGGGGTTGGGGTCTCTGTGTGGCCGCTGGGAAGTCCTCCTAGGCTCCGTGTCTGGGCTCCGCAACCGCCCAAATCGATACCAGCGTTTTGTAAAGCAATCGATTCTTCTTGACCTGGCTGCCAATTTAACATAGTCAGCTTCCGGTAATTGAGTTTGGTTAGCTATCAATGTCTTGAACATCTCCTCAACGCTGGGTGATGGTGGTGGAGGAGGGGCATTGTTGTTCCTATATTGTGACTGGAGCAGTTCACAGGGCCCTCCTTGATTCCTTCCGCATACCCCCACTCGCACTCGTCCCCGATGGCTGTAACTACCCCAAGAGAAATTCGGGTGATCTCTCCAGTTAGAATTGTAGTTGTTCCATACCGTTGGTGATTGCTCCTTTGTGCATTATCGATAATGTTCAATGAGTCAGATTTGCTCCACAACACTACCAGTGTTCATTGCTTCCGCACACTTACACTAAATTGCCGTACACCGTATTATCGGCTGGAGGACGACTCAAGCTTTGCAGCTAAGCGAAGTGGGTGTTGAGTTGATCTTGCAAGGCACCTATCTCGGTGGCAACATAGCCGAAACTCCATCCACTTCCAAGATCAAATTTCGCTTTCCTTGCTCCTCCTTGAAGAGTCCGTATTCCACCGCATTTCCTGCTAAATACGATTAAGCAAAGCATAAAGCTCCTCATAAGTCTTTTCTAATGCTTGTCCCCCAGCTGCCGAATCCGGCAAGATTTTTGTGTGGGGTTCCAAACATTCTATAAAAGTGTGCACCAAGACATCATTGGATTGATGGTGACGAGGGGAAGGGGCCCCAAGCACGCCGATTTGAATTTTCCCAAGCTTGGATAAGCTGCATTCTCTCCTTCTCTTTGTTTGAAACTTAGAATTTGACTTCTAAGTCTTGCTGTTTTACGTAGTTGAAAGAACCGGATCAAGAACTTCTTTTGCGAGATCATCCCATGTTATAGAGTTCGGTGGCTCGCCTTTCAACCACCTTTCGGCTTCTCCCAAAAGTGAAAATGGGAACAAAGGTAAGCCTGACATAGTCCGTTGACACTCCAAACTGGGAATGGGAGTGTCACGCATTCCAAAATTTTGAAGATGCTGTTGTGGATCCTCGTGAGGGAGACCTCTGCGGAACCGCCCGCTTGTTTGCAAAAGAATTGCACCATGTTCTATTTAAGTCAACCTCCCTCCCGTTCAGTTTGCGAATGCTAGAAGTGACAGATTAGTACAAAGGATTGCTACATCGCGAACCTGCCTAGTTGCCATTTCCTCGGGCACTCAATACGCCCCTGCACAAGTGGTGGATTCTCGTGGTTGCTCCATGATTTGTCCGAGCAACCGCAGTTTTCTTCTAGAGCTTTCCATTGGGGATGGAAATTGTCTTTCCTACTCTAAGGATGGATTCACCAAATTTGTCTCTTGCCGTTCAATTAATATGTTATCTGCAAAATAAGAAATAAGACCAAGTTGTCAACAATACAATACAGAGAGGTAAACTAACAATTTTATGAAAATTAAATTTCACCAATTGCCAATTCCCAAGAACTACGCTAAAACTTGATGCACCGCAAGTAATGGTTGTGCAAGTAATACAAAGGGCCTTTCTAAGAACCTAATGTCGAACCTACAGGATCACTACAGGGTAAAATTTCCTCAAGTACACTCTATCAGAACTCTAAAAATGAAGACAACAAGAAAGAAAAGTTTTTATATTTTGCGAACTATTTTTATACTAAAGTAAAATAAATAAGTACAAGTGAGTCTCGAACTATGAATGAGCATGCCGAAGTTAAAATCTTAACATGTAAAGAAATTAATTATTGATCTACGTGGTTTATCTTTTCTCCGGTTGCTAGTCGGAACTTATGCCTATGGATTAAGTATTTAACCCAACTTAAGAATCATGAACCTTCCGCCTACATTTCGTGATAAGAAGAAATTCATGTTCTAGCCATACAAACCGATTCATTCTGATCAATAGCGACTTTCAGGTATATTTCTATCCTGAAGGTAAATCAATTCTCAATTTTCCAAAACTAAGAAAAGATCATATCCGTTAATTCACAACTTCCGCTTCGTGCCCTCTCTAGTGAAACTCGACTTTTTGGATTTACAAGTAACATTGGCGTATATTAATGCAAGAAGAACAAGAATTAAATAGAACAACCATAGAAAGAAAAGATGAAACAACCAGATAATCAACAATCACATTTCAACATAATGGTTTCTAACCAAGAAGAAAGGGGAATTAGGGCCACCATTTGTGGATTGAACATCGTTAAAATGAGTGTAAATCATGCAAACAATTGAAAGAAAGAAGAAAGGGATAGAGAAACCCTAAGAATTTTTGTCCTCAACTGCTCCGTAACTCCAATGCCTACCCACCAAGTCGAATTAAAAATGAACCTAAATGTTCTATTTATACTAGGGAGAATTTTTCCCTGGACAATATAACGTGTCACTTCAGTGCACGCGAGCACCGCCTCCCGACACCTGCAAACTTTGAGGCTTTCTGAAATTCGGCCGCCCGTAATTGCCTCCCAATGGCACGGCATGTAACGCGGAGCATGCCCAGCGTGCCACGGTGCAAACGCGGACCTTCACTGGAATGTCAAGATCTGGGAAATTAATTCCAACATGCCACGGCTCGATCGCTGACCTTCTCTCGAAATTCTTGAAATTATATCTCCCGACAGAATGCATCCGCGATGGCGGCCGTGTCACGGCTCCATCGCGGAGCCCTTTTTTTTTCTTTGCTTCCCACCTGCTTCCTTGCTCGTTCCCGAGTCCATCTCCGATTCCTCCCAACATGCATCTTAGCTCCATAAAAAGTATGTTTTTCCCGCAAAACAACGCTAATCATGTTGGTTAGTATAAATTCACACTTCCTACAATTTACATGAGAATGTACAAACATTGTTGGAAAAACAAGGCAAAAATGATGCATTTGAGTATCACTTGGGCATATAAATATGCCCCAGGTCATCACTTCCCAAACCCTAAGTCCGGTGATATCCGGACTCGAGATCCATCTTAGAGAAACACTCCGCACTAAGCCGGTCAAATAAATCATCAATACTGGGTAAGTGGTACTTGTTCTTGATGGAAACCTTATTCAACTGCCAATAATCAATGCACATGGAAGGGAAACCATCTTTCTTCAAACAAATAACCCTAGTGCACCCCATGGAGACTTACTCGACCGATAAAGCCCTTATCGACCAAGTCTTTCAACTAATCTTTCAACTCTTTAGCTCGACCGGAGCCATCTTGTAAGGAATAATAAATATAGGTTGGGTGTTCTCGGGAAGAAGGTCTATACTAAAATAAATCTCCCACTTGGGAGGACACATGGCAAATCATCGAAAGACCCTAAATACCCGCACTACTAGAACTAATCAATGGCCTGTCTTGACCCACGCCCTTAACCATAACTGGGAGTGGTACAAACAATCCTTAGAAATCATCTTTTCTCTGCCTTAAGGTAGGAAATAAATTGACCTACAAGCATAGCACAATCCACCCTCCCATTCTAAAACTGGCTCACTCAAAAATCTAAACTCTACTGACTGGGTCCTACAATTAATCAAGTATAGCATGCTAATACTAATCCATGTCGAGAATAACATCAAAATCGGTCATGGATAACTCTATCAAATCTATTGAGGTGACCTTATAAAGGACTGAGAACGGGCAATCTCTATACACCCATCTAGCTATAACTGAGTCACCTACTAGAGTAGAAACTGAGAAGGGCTTTGACAAGACATAGGACTAACTGAAGCTATTGGCTATATATCGTGTCACAAAGATAAGGTAGCCTCGGATCTAACAAAGCATACACATCAACATGAAAAAATCTCAACATGCCGGTGACTACATCTAGTGAGGCCTCCTGCTCCTGACGAGTGGCTATGGCGTAGAATCTGTTCTAGTGTGGTGTGTGTCACAGTTAGTAGATTCCCCTGATGTGTTGTGCGTGGGGAGGGGCTGCTAACGAAGCTAGGACTCGGCCCCTAACCTGATCCAATCTTGCTTAAACTATCTCGAGCATATTTCTGGGCTTCCCACCACCAAAACAAGCTCCTGACTCTGCCAAGCACTGGTTTTGTATGTCCTCGGTCGTACCTGCAACAAGCTGGAATGCTAGAATATGTGGGTCGGTTAGTTATGACTCGAGCCTTACGATCGCCCTCTAATAAATGTTTGGGCCTAGATGGCACACTCACTACGTGATAGATGTTAGGGCCGACGACTGGGGTGGGTCAGCTGTTGGTGCCCACCATTGACCTCTACTGAGAAAATCTATGGTCCTTAGTCCTAGCCATCTTGGCCTCCTTTCCTCGAGTGTGCCACGTCCATCTCATGGGCATACAATACTATGCAAGGGAAGTCTCATGTCCTCGTGGAGTATAGCGGTCTCCGTAGCGTCATTATCCAAATATCTCAGACCATGCACAACTGCCACCTGCACACGCTGGTCGACTACTAATTCTGTGGCATACTTAGATAGGCGTGTGAACTCAAAACAGACTCAACAAATATCCTCCTCGCTTACATTCACAATCCCTACGTTTCAACTCAATGTTTAGTCGCCGAAAGATGAGGACTCACAAATCATGCAGGTGCTAATTCTAATAAGAGACTAAGAGTAGGGTCAACCTCGAGAACCGGGCCCTACGTCATGAAATCAGCCGCATAGGGAAGTATGCGGTCAAGACGTGGAATGTACCGAGTATGCAAGGTAAGCAAACCTCTTAAGTAAATAAAATCATTTAAAGCAATTCACACATATCATAAGCTTTTAAGTATAAGTAGAAGGCAACATGCGTTCATTCTAAAATCATGCTCTTATCATAACGTGATGATGCATAACTTTAAAATCATGACTCGACTCGAATGACTAAAGTCAAACATAACATTTATTAAATACGAATATGCAAATACGAATGATATTGACAGTGGGAGACCTGCCACTTAACCAACATACCAATAATGATTGAGCTATGGTCCCAACTATCACACTCGGTGCAAGTAGAGTCGTCTATAACCTTGCTGTGGCGATGGACGATACCGTGATATCGATATCAAGCCGAAGGGCCACCGGACTAGGGATAGCTAACAAGGGAGGTCCCAATAATATAATAGGTCACCCTACATTGGCGTGTAATTCTGTGGCATAGGGTGATCGACTCCTAACCCGCTCGATTCTAGAATCTTCTCCCAAAAACATGCAATGCTCTTCATCGTACATAACAAAGCTCAACATCGTCTAATGACGAAGCTCAATATGAAATCATACATAACTCAACATCGTATGAAATGAAACTCAACATTGTCTATTGAAAAAGATCAATAATGAAACTATGCATAGACTCGACATCATATTAAACCGAAGCTCACATGTCCTCTTGACAAAGCTCAATAATGACATACATCTCAATAATGAATTCATGCATATGAGAAGCTTAGTCTGAAACATACCACAAGCTCTATCATAGGTGGAGAATCTATCTAAATCATGTGGTAAGCTACATGTATAAATATTTAACACAACATACCACAAGCTAGAATTTATGAAAAGTTGGGAAACTTCACTTCACACAATGTAGCAAGCTTATGTCGGAAAATATCACTAAGATTAACACAGGGAATTTCCCAACGCTTTATCATACTAGGATCTACTCATATCATTTTGAAAATGGATAAATTTAATCATACTAGGATCTATTCATTTCATTTTGAAAATGGGTAAATTTAGAAACATTATTTTCAACATCAAATCTCAACATCATCATGCATTCATCATCATTCACTACCTTTATAAACTTCTCATCCATGGGCATTTTAGATTCAAGATTTTTCAAAAGCCAATTTTTCTTATTGAAAACAATTCTAGAATCCGCCCCAAACATTACAATTCATCAATATAAATTAAATCTAATCTTACCCATGTATTGAAATTGTAGAATTATGCAATTGGGTAAAACCCCATACTTGATCCTAGACAAATTATCACATTTTGATAGGAATTGGGCATGGGTATGGAAGAAGACACCCACTCATAGCCTTACATACCTCGAATTTTTTTGTGAATTTTAACACCCTCTAATTGCTCAAGCTATGATTATTGGAAACCATCAAAACTTGCTCTAAATCCTCCCTTCAAGCTGCTTCAAAGTTCTCATGAATGGAATGACCAGTTTAGAATAGGCTTTCCCTCGTAAAACCCTGTAAAACGAGCCTTAAATGACGAGTATAGGTCTTAGAACATAGAAATTACAAAAGAACTCATCAATTCGTAGGAAACACTCACAGGTGGTCCTAATGGATGACTTGACGGATCGTCACTGGCCTAAACGACTCGTTATGTCGCTCGTTGGGTGCACTGGCTAACTGGTCCTTTAGGGCTCACAACGGGTGACTTAACGGCCCGCGCCATCGGTCATGACTCATTGCCACCTCCCATTATGTACACTGCCTTAGCATCAAAAGGGACTCACCTAGCTTGGTCACGACTCACATCATGAGTCGTTGGGACAGACCACGACTGCAGGGGGTCCCTTCCATTAGGTACACTGTCAATCCTCCCATTGACTTCTCAAATTCAACCCACTGGGATAACTTGATGACTCGTGGTGGTAGACCACAAGTCGTTGGCTCACGCTCGTGGGGACCTCAAACCTATAGCTCATTCAGGACTTCCCACCTAGCCACCCGACGACTGCGGGGGTCTTCACGAGTCATCCAATGCCTCATCCTGCAACTAATGCCTCATTTCCTGCCCCGTTTGACTCTTGGCTCCACCGTGGGTTCTCTTTGGTATTACAAGACTAAAGATGAATATGAGCCTCGAGAGCTAAGTCCCGAACCATGAAACGACATGAAGATAGACATTATGTGTCAGCACATGTAATGTATCAAGTATGCAAGGTTAGTAAAATGTACATTTAAAATACGTGAAACTCATAAAACATCATAAGAGTGGGACATCATGCTCATATCATAAACATCATAACATATCATAAGGCTCAAGGTTTTCAAATCATTCAGAATCGCTCATTATCATAATCATAAGAGACTTTATAAAATCATCACTTGAGTCAATATCATAAACATAACAATGAATAAAACATGCTGAACAATGGAGTGACTCATGATAATTGACAATTATCACTATAGAGCCTTTCATGATGCCCTGACCATCTCACTCGCGGCGTAGTCACCCCTTTAGCTTGCCAATGGAGGACGTATATTATGTGATATCAAGAAAAGGGGATCATTATCATTGTAATGTATCACAAAACCCAAGGTTCCACGTGGTTTTGAGACATCGGCGTAGTCCTTTGAATGTTGGGCTGCTCGGTGCTAGAAACGGCTCCCAAAAAATGCATATTAGGCTAATATATGTATATCAATAATATCATTCACTAAGACTCATGGCTAAAATAAAAATTCACCATTCATTGATCCCCATTAAAACATGATTAGACGAGAATGAAAGGGCCTTTAGTCGGCCAACATCATTAAATGATAAATCATAGATCCATAGCATAAACCGTAAATCATTCTTCAATATGGGGGAATTGCCCAATTCTTCAAATCATAGATCATGCTGAGTTTATAAATATTGTTACACCCCATAAGATTCTAGTTTTATGGGCCTATTCGTATGTTTGTTGAGAGTTTTAGAGTGCTATATCTAGAGGAAAGGGCCCGGGAGCAAGCCAAATGAGTGCCAAGTCGGGATTTCGCGTGAGGAGGCCGAACCAAGCTTCCTAGATGGGCAAAGTGGCATGGAGCTTCTCCTCCGCGTTAGCCGACGTGGCACGGAGAAGAATCACATGTTGGCCAAAGATTCCAGTTGCTTTGTATTCTCCTTCAAGTATATATAGGCCTCACCCTTAGATTTCATGTTATTTCATAAGTAAACCACAACCAACAGAGGTGAGGACGAGGGAGAATATTTAATTTTCATCTAATTGCGCCACTAAATGCCGTCCAAATCCAAATAAACTTCGGGTATCGAAGTATAAGGCTGCAGGGAGCATTTCTACCGAGTTAGTTTCGTGAAATTCGCCTGGAGAATCATCGTCCCGCCGAGCCAAAGTTGTTGGAATTGCTCCAAGCTAGTGTCAATACGATCCCAGGCTTAAAGTAAGTATTTCCCCTGTCTAGATTCCCTAGAAATTACGAGTTTTTGATATTTTTTTGATAAGTTAAAGTATAGTCAGTATATATATAAAGTTATTGTTTTCATCAAATTCAGTAACGATGTTGGCCCTATTCTTCTATTAATATGATTACAGTTGAGAAGGGAAGTTGTATATGAGCTGATAGTCATCAGTTAGCCAGAAAAACGGAGAATGAGGTATGTAAGGCTTAACTCTCGGCAAATATCATAGTTGTGCAGTGTTACGACTTATGTTCTCGAATAGAAATAACGAGCTCAGATGCTGCAGGTAGTTGCTACCACTAGATTGTAATTCAATATGTTGTAATTAGCTATCATTGATATACATATATAAATATCAGATATGTTGTGGTTAGCTGCTAATAGGGATTATAGTTACATAAATTTTGGTTAGCTTCTAGAAAACGTATACAGATCGTACTGCAGGACCCCTCTCTAAAAAGAAGCAGGTTAAATGTGATTCGCGTTATGAACACTATAGAAACTCTTTTAGTTCTCATTTGTAATGGTAGACTTATATATTTGTTGCAAGGCCTAGACTTCAGAAGCTCGTAAGAGTTATTGTCCTAAATTAGTTGGTTAAACAGTATGGGCGCATTTAGGCGGTCTAATGACAAATTGCACATGTATTGGCAGGAAAGCATCCCTAGAGGTCATTGATGTTATCACACATTCCAGAACCAGAAATAGAGACAGAATAGGTATATTACAGAGTTAGTGACACCAGGGTTGTCCAGTGCATTGGGTGATCGTCTGCTATCCCTTTAGCCTTATCAGTGATTGTCAGTCTTAGTCGACTTAACAGTTATCATGTCCAACAAGTCAGCCTAGTCGTCCGAGTCAGATAAACCAGATGGTACCCCAAAGAGGGGTCCACATCAGTAGTCAGTGACAGGCCAGCACCTTAGTCGGGTCTTGTAAGGTTTTCAGGTACAGAGTGCCAGGAGAGAGCCAGTCTATATAGAATGGCCTATAAGACTGGGAATTGCCAAGAACAATAATACAGATCCGAGTGGATCCAGATAAGGCTTAAGGAGTCAGTGTTACTCTGCTTGTACAGTGTTTACCACAAGTTAAGGAGATCGATAAGCTCTCTATGGATTACCAGGGACAGATCGTGTAGAAGCAAGTTCGACCAAGCCCAGCCCTATAGTTGTTTAATCAGAAGAATAAAGTAGTTAGCTATCCGCAACCCCAAAGTTATTCATGAGTTATAGATGTCCGAGTAGAACATTTAGAGTATTGTTAGTCCACCTCACACCTCTCTCTATTCATCCTATATTATTATAGATCATTATCACTATCAAGATCCTATGATCAAATATGGGCACATGGCGCGCCTGCAGACAGCCATACAGATTATCCTAGAAGCGAGTACCACTAGCATGAGGCCTAGAGGCCAGATATGTTCTCCTTATACAGATAGATTGATGTGTTAGTATAGCACCTGGGTTGGGGTTTCCCTCAGTTAAGAGCCTTCCATGACCGCCCCAGGGTTAATAGTTGTGTCGCTCACCCGCCAGGGATGAGGATATGTCGTTCTACAGAGTGGCATGCCGTCCGCAAGAAATGAAGATGGGGATCCAGATCCTCATATTGCCGTAGTTGGCCTTATACACACCCCCGCCGAGTGTTTATGCCCGAGATGTAGATATCAGGAGTCCTCCGGACTCAAACTCAGACACGGCTACAGTTCAGAGGCCAAGCGGGCCCAGTGGTAGACCCAGGAGACCGGTAGGTTGGCTACAGTACTAGTAGAGTTGTAGACACCTGAGTAGGGGTGTATAGATTGAGATGTGCTCGCCAGGACTTTTGGGGGCCTGAGCGAGTTATTCTGTGCTGATTTTACCTCCTGACTTATGGGGGCCAGGTGGGGTTCTTGTATGAATTCTTGTCTGCTAGTTGTTGTGTATAAATGTGTAAGTATGCAGTCTTAGCTTATGTACTTGTAGTGTAAGTTAGATGCAGAGTACGAATCAACAGACATACAGGTTAATCTTTCGACTCTTCTTTT
This sequence comes from Datura stramonium, assembly GCA_018107945.1. Lineage (NCBI taxonomy): Eukaryota > Viridiplantae > Streptophyta > Magnoliopsida > Solanales > Solanaceae > Datura > Datura stramonium. The sequence continues at coordinate 104,865 of JACEIK010002079.1, read as the reverse complement.
TATTTACTTCTAGACCTAATCAGCTTATCTATTGCCTTACATACTCGGTACATATTGTACTAACACCCTTCCTGGGGCACTGCATTACTTGCCTTCAGGTACAAATAGACAAGGAGCAGGTCCCTCATAGTTCCACTCAGCAGTACAGAGCCGTCAACTCCCTTCTTCCGGAGCTTGTGTGATAGAGGTTTATTTATTTTGTTTGTACAGTATCTGCTGGTCGGGGTCCTGTCCCGGCCATCTTATTACTCCTATAGGCTTGCAGATTGTGTTACTTCCCTGTGGTTAGATGATATCGATCGTGTGGGGCCCATATGTGCTTTTGATGATGTGTGTTGGCCGTGTGGGCCCTGTTTATCTTTTGATTAGTGGCCTTGTCGGTCATAGCTTAGTTTAGCATCTGATTTTACTTTCCAGTTATAACTAGATATCAAGGTGGCCTTGTCGGCCCGCATAGGACTCCCTATGTTTGTTTGTCTCTAGTTACTGTTTATTTTCACAGGTGGCTATAGGCCTTGTCATCCGGGGGTTGTATTTACAGCCACTATATAGCCCGTTGTTTTCTTGATTCTAGAGTTAGAGTCATCCCTACACCAGAGGTGCTTAGGCTCAGTCAGCTCAGCAGTTTAGGTCCTATTAGGGCACCAGGTGCCAGCCATGCCTCCCAAGGCGGGGCGTGAAAAATATCAACAATTGAAGTATAGATCATAAATCGATTCATTAGAAATCATGCATAATTAGGCTTAATTGAGTAGAAGTTAAAATCAATAAATTTATAATAGAAAATAGTTTAAAAATCTGATCAAAATCCATGAAATATGATGTAAATCACAAATCATAATAGCCCATTAGTAAATCACTAGATTTTCAAAAAAATTTAATTCAAAACCCCATGAGATTTTTTATAGGATTTCATAAATTAATAGAGAATGAAAGGGAATGTGTGTAAATAGAAACACCCATTTGTAACTCTACATACCTGGGTAAGATCAGATTCTTGAGTTCCTTGAATTCCCAATGGAGAATTGATACTTGAATTCCCAATGGAGAATTGATACTAGAAGCTTCGAATTCCTATGCTTGATCTCTCTAAAATCCTCTTAATTTACATGCATGGGAATGACTGTGAAATGGGGATTTAACCTATCTTAACATACCTCGAAAAATACATAAAACAATGTAGTTTAGCGCCCTAGAGCATAGAAAGGTCAAAAATACCCTTAATGAAATTTCCCTAAAAAACTGAACTAGGTGAACCAACGATTGATCCCACGAGTAGTTGCTTGATATCACAACTCGTGGTATTGAGTCATTGGATCCACTGCCTCACTTCATGTATTAAAGATTCTTCCCACGACTTGATAAGATGAGTCGTTGCTTCAAATGACAGGTCGTTAGATCGATCATTGTCAGCTCCTTCACAAACCTGAACTTCCCTTACCACTAGCCTCACCAGGACTTGTGGTTGCTTCCAACGAGTCGTGGTACCCATCCGCTACATCCACTGGATAATCTGGCAATCCATACCACGACCGGTAACCACGAGTCGTCACTTCTCACCATGAATCGTTGGATGATCCGTGGTATCCCCAACTGCCAAGGTCCAATTCCTCCCACGACTGCTAACAATGACCTATGGTTTCCAACCACGAGTCGTTACATAACCCGTCTTGTGAATTTTTCCCAGTTTTTTAGCCAACTTAAAATTTTTTTCCGGGGTCTAATCTTAGGCACTTTTGGGGTATTACAGATAGCTCACAAGGGAGGTCCCAAAGTATATATGTAATTAATAATCTATGTTGGCGTGTAGTTCAGAGGCATAGGGTGATCGACCCTAAGCCTACTCGGTGCTAGACACTACTCCCAAAAGCATGCATATGCTCTCCATCATTTTTCAATGAAGCTCACCATCATCTATTTATGAAGCTCAATAATTAAATACATATCAAATCTGAAATCATATATGAGGAGTTCTAGTTCAAACCATACCACAAGCTGAAAATAATTAGTAGTCTTCGCTCCAAAACCATGTGGTAAGCTTAAAAAGTAAAATCGTAAATCATACTTTAACATGTGGGAAATGTCCAATAAATTAACATGCTTGAAAATATTCTATTAACTTGAAAATATGGTTATAAACATAGGTAACTTGAAAACATGCTTTTCATCAATAATATCTCATCATGCTTGAACATTCATCCTAAATCTCAACTTTCATGAACTTCTCATAAATGTGAATTTTAATTTATAAAGCTCGAAATATGATTTTAATGGAAAACAATGTAAAAACTGTCCATGATTCATAATTCAATTGTAAAAACACATTTAGATCATACCCATGTAGAGAATTAGGAATTTTATACATTGGGTTAAAACCCCATAGAATCAACATAGGAATTTTCATGATTTAGAGAGGGATTGGGCATTAGGTATGTACGAATTCACCCATTCATAACCCTACATACTTGGGAAAGAACTGATTTTACCACTCCTTGATTGCCCAATGAAAAATTGAAGAAAAGCTTTTAAGAGAGCGTAACTTGATTACCTTCTAAACCCTTCAATTTGATTGCATAGATGAGAATGAGTCTAGGATAGATTTACCCCTCATAAAACACTTAATTTCGAACCTTAAATGATGTAGTTTAGGACCCTAGGGCTTAGGAATGACTAAAATACCCTTAATGATTTTCTTGGAAAAACTAAATTTCTAGTGACAACAGACAACAGAACAATCCGTTGTTAGCTCCTACGGTCCGTTGTTACCACACGTAGCTATTCCCTGAGTTCAGGTCTCTAATCCATCACCATGACCAGACAGGATGGGTCATTGCTACCTCCAATGACTCATTGTTGTCAGTTGTCTTCATCACTGCATTAACCTAGGATCCCTTTAAACGACTGCTGACCACGACCCGTTATTACCTGCATTTGGTCATTCCACGACTCGTTACTTCCTCCTTGACCAAGGACCATTCTCACGACAACTCCATCCAACGACTTGTAACATCAAACAATGGGTCATTCCTTGACCCGTTACTCCAACTCTGAACCTTCAGTACCTCACCACGGACGCATCCTACGGGTCGTTAGTGGCACCCACGACCCGTGAAACGACCCGTTCTGAGAAGTTTCCATATTTTTGCTACTTTTCATTTTTAAATCTCAGGTCTAGTCTTGGACACTTTTGGGGTATTACAGATATAATCACCGAAGCTCAGTTCCATACATACCTCCTCCGAAGGATGATGTGGCTCTAATGAAAACCAGTATTAGTGATTTGGGGAATTTAAAAATTGAGGAAATGTTGGCTAGGATGTTGAATAGAGTTGAATCAACTGATAATGGGGCTAAAGAGTTGAAGGGTAAGGTATCCAACCTTGCTCAAACCATGAGATCCCATTTGACATCAATCAAACACCTTGTGGCTCAAATGAACCATCTATCCACTAAAATGAACCCCCGAATGAAGGGCACATTTCCTAGTGACACTATTCAAAACCCAAAGAGTGATGTCCATTGCATGGTAATTGTCCCTAGGAACGGAAGAATAGTTGAGAATGTGGGTGATAAGTCCAATGAGGTTGTGGGTAAAAGAAGAGTGAGGAGAAGTTGAAGGATGGGGTGCCAAGTGAACCTATGGTAGTTGATGATGAAAAGATAGTGGAGGATGAAGTGGTGGAACTTCCTTCACATGTTGTGATTGATGATGAAGAAGGAAAGGAGGATCAGATTGCTAAGGGCTCGATTCCTAAATATCCACATCCTTATCCCCAACGGATTATTAACAAAAAGGAGGACAATCATTTGAAGAAGTTCGTTGACATTTTTAGCAAATTATCTGTGAATATCACATTGGTGCATGCATTATTGCATATGCCCGGATATGCTAAATTCATGAAGGAGTTGCTGAAAAAGAAAAAGGTATTAGATGTGGGCTTGGTAGAGGTGTCACATCATTGCAGCACACTCATGGACAACAATTTAGCTCCAAAGATAGAAGATTTAATGGCTTTCATAATTCCATGCACCATTGGGGTGTATCTGTTTAACAAGGCCTTATGCGACCTAGGGGAAAGCATCAACTTGATTCCCCTTATGGTAGTTAAGATGTTAGGCTTGGGTGATCCTATGCCAACTCCTATGAGGTTTCTTATAGGGGATAGATCTATCAAAGAGCTGATGAGAATAATTCTTGATGTGTTGGTTAAAATTGATAAATTCATACTCCTAGTGGATTTTATGGTGTTGGATTGCGATGTGGACCTCGAGGTGCCTATCATCTAAAGGTTCCCATTCATAGCCACTGGTCGAGCATTAGTGGAGGTTGTGTTATCAGAACTCAAGTTTAAAGTTGGTAGTGATGAGGTCAAGTTCAACGTGTGCAAACCAATGAGGCCCCTAGATGAATGTAGGGTTGTGGCAGTGATTGACACAAGGGATGAGCTGGGTGAGGTCCCTTATGAGGAGGTTGAACCTCCGGATCCTTTTTAACCAGTGTCAAGTGCACCTATGGTAGTTGGCCATGAGGATGGGGTGCCAAGTGAACCCATGGTAGTTGGCCCTGAGGATGGGGTGCCAAGTCCACCTATGGTAGTTAATGATGAGAAGATAGTGGAGGATGAAGATGTAGATGCTCCTTCACATGTTTGCGTTGAAGATGAAGAAGGCAAGGAGGATCATATTTCTAAGGGATCAGTGCCTAAATTTCCACCTATTTGTCCCTAATGGATGATTAACATAAAGGAGGACAATCAGTTCAAGAAGTTCATTGACATGTTTAGCAAATTGTCTGTGAATATCTCATTGGTAGATGCATTATTGCAAATGCCCAGATATGATAAATTCATTACGGAGTTGTTGAAAAAGAAAAGGTAATAAATGTTGTCATGGTGGAGGTGTCACATTATTGTAGCACACTCATGGTCAGCAATTTAGCTCCAAAGAGAGAAGATGCAGGGGCTTTCACAATTCCATGCACCATTGGGGTGTATCTGCTTAACAAGGCCTTATGCAACTTAGGGGAAAGCATCAAATTGATGCCCCTTGCGATATTTAAGATGTTAGGCTTTGGAGATCCTAAGACAACTCCTATGAGGTTGCTTACGGCGGATAGATCTATCAAATGACCGATAGGAATAATTCTTGATGTATTGGTTAAAGTGGATAAAGTCATCCTCCTGATGGATTTTATGGAGTTGGATTGCGATATGGACCTCGAGTTGCCTTTAATATTAAGGTGCCCATTCATAGCCACTGGTCGAGCGTTAGTGGATGTTGAGTTAGCAGAACTCAAATTCAGAGTTCACAGTGATGAGGTTAATTTAAACATGTGCAAACAAATGAAGCCCCAGGATAAATGCAGGGTTGTGGTAGTGATTGACACAAGGGATGAGCTGGGTGAGGTTCCTTATGAGGAGGTCGAACCTCCGGTCCTTGTTGACCAAGGAGGTGATATCGTCGAGTCACGACATTAAATCTAGCACTTCTTGGAAGTCAACCCGAGTGTTTTTTCAATTCTTTTTACTACACTTCCTCATTGTTTTTATTGTTTCAGGAATGCAAGAAGACAAAATGTGACCAAAAGTTGAAGTGGCCAATGCTGAACCTACAAAATACAATTCCCACTCTACAGCACGCAGAATTAGCGCAAGCCTTGTCTAGAATACTTGAAAGAAAAATGTTGAAAAGTGGTGCACCTGTGCCTCATATACGAAACATAGACATGGACCTCATATGTGTGTCATAGGTCAACACTTGGAGCCTCATGTGCCAGCGTAGGCATAGGTATGAGATTTTAAATTGTTGACTGACCCTTTTGACCAAAATATATCCCGGCTCTGACCCATCTTTCATCTTCCACAATATCTATAACTTTGAATTTTATAGCCATTTCCACCATTTTCAATCCCTACAACCTATTTACTAACACCATATAACTCCCTACACTCCTGCACTCCAACTCTCACATTTTTCTCTCGTCACCGCACCACCAGGCAAAGCCACCGTCCGTGACCACCATTGCCAACTTGTGAAGTTTGATTTTTCGCTCACCCACTTCTTTACACTTATTTTTGGTATGCTCCTTTTACTTTAATCTTTGTTGTCCATATTTTTTAGGAGCATTGTGGTCCATAAATAGTAGTAGTAATTTCCTTATTTCCCCATCTGTGCTCTATAGGTGTTTTGTGAAATTGAATTTTGGGGTGTGCCTTAGGTCGATTTGATATTGAAAAATTGTAGGGATTATCTCTTCACATGAGTTTTACGTAGTGTGTGGAATTATGCCATAAATTTGGTGGGTGGAAAAGTCTGAGTAATTCACTTGATTTTAATGCATGATTTGGCCCTGTAATAGATAGGGTGATGTCATTCTTAAGGGGAAATTATTGTTGCTTCAAGTTATGATTGTAGAATGTGTTGGGTTCATTTGGTACTCCTTTATACTTTGAGATTTTGATGAAGATTAACAATGTCTAGTGAGCGTCTTGATTGTTGTGAGTGATGATGATGCTTATGGTAGTGATATGAGTGGTTACTCGACATTTCCCGATGATAGATGGGGTAACGTCCTTCTTAAAGGAAGTTGTTGAGTATTTGTTATTGGTTATGTGATGTTATTGTGCTAGTTTGTGTGTCTCTTGGGGAAGTCTAAGTTCCTGATAGATGTTGAATGTACTGAATGTGGTCTATGTTGGATTGAAAATCTATGAACTGAAGCCTAAGATACTGCCAAGCACATGCGTGGCACAGATGTTGCTCTCCAGAATGCAGGTTCAACGCACGTGAAGGTCAGGAGTAACATCCTCACTTCCTATCACATGTGTTCCACCTTTATGTCGGAGGTCTACATCTGCGAAATGCAGATGCTTATGCAGGTGCGATAAAATGTTTCTAGTGTTCAATTTTGCACATATGCCTCACCTCCGTGATGCGGGTCTCCACCTCCGACACACAGGTGCCTCGCAGGTGCAGGTAGATGGATTCATGCTACTTGTTCCTTTATGCATTCCAATTCTTCTTTTTTTATGGGTTGTTGTAGATGTTTTATCTTGTTTTATAATGGAAAAATACAAAAGGATTTTTGTTGTGTTTTCACGGTACTCACATCATTTTGCAGGACAATGTCAACATCCAGGCAACAAGCTAAAGGAAAGGCTCCAATAGTGGTGGACACACCTCGTGGGTCTACTCTTGATGAGGAAAGAAGGATAGCACAACTCCGATTTGTCCTTGAGGGAATGAAAGATTATTATCTCTCCTTCCGAGAGAAAATACTAGTTATAACAGAGGTTTGGTTTTATGTAGATTCTTTTAAGGGAAACTTCCCCAATATAGATAAGTAATTCCAGATACAAAATTGGGCCCAATTCATAGAAGTCCCAGGCCTTTATTTTCTAGAGTTGATGCAAGAACTCTAAGCCTCTTATTGGATCGGAAAACTATTTTTAAGCTTAAGGGCCAGGTGGATAAGATGCCATGCTTATCATCTGTGATGGTGAGGGGGAAAGAAATAGATATCACCCTTGCAACAATAAACTCAACATATTGAGTTGAGCCAGTACGTCCTAGCATGGGGTTTGTAAGGCGCTTTGTAGCTAGAGACAATCAATATACGTAGGTTGCCTGTGTTATTGATGAGGGTCAGCCTCTTTGGGTCGTAATGAAAGGCGACATCTCTCACCAAGTTCTCATGTTTGAGGCGCGGATATGCCTCGAGTTATATGCACTTGCCTCACTCATACCATGAACAACACACATCTCTCCATTGAGGTAGCCATTCTTTTAGCCGGCATCATGGCTTGCTTTTGTATTAATGATGGCAAAATAATAGCTGAGCAATTGAAAAGGACGACCAGAAAATAGGCTACTTCTGCCCTTCCCAATCTGTATCAATTTGTTGTGTCTCAAGGAGAGATGCTTTTGCTTCGATCACTGGACAAAATGCATCGGGCATAGGGGGTGTTTGATCTGGCCGCGAAGAGGGATAAAGACGCTCAAGCCATCTCTAAGAAGAAGTTAACATTGGGCTTGAGTGACTATCCAATCACCAAAGTGTCAGAGGATGCCCATGTTCCACTTTTTCCTTCTAGGCCCGTCTCGTCAATGCCAAGTGGCATTCTCAAGCTTATGCATATAGCCCATGATCACAATGCTCAATTTTTCAAGATAGATAAGGCCATTACCCCATCATCCAACATGTCATTAAAGCAGCTATGAAGCTAGTGGTTGAGAAGTTAGAAAGTCTTTGTGCTTAGGTTGACGTACTTGAATGTGAGGTGGCTGCTTTGAGTGAAGAAATGGACAGATGAAAAGCAATAGTCTTATCTATGGGTATAGACTGAAACCTTCCGGTAGTGGTGCCATACTCACTTTTTATGTATAGGAGCCCCCAAGATGATTGGCGTGTTGCGATCAACCCGATATGAGGTGTAGTGGATGAGGAAATTGAAGAAGAAGAGTAGCCTCATGATGAGATGACTCACAATATGGATGCTTCCTACTAAATCGGCCTATGAGGGGTCCCCCGAATTATTCATTCCACCAGTCGAGGACACTTTCGTACAAATGAGAAGTTGTCTCTCCGTATGCCCATCTTGAGCTCCCACCAGATCCCTTGCAACCTTAACTATTCAGATTCATGATCGATCCGGCCCATGCTAATAGTGTCCCGAAGTATTACCCATCACGACCTATTCTAATCCTTCGTTCGTACGGGGAGTCCTCCAACTCATTCTTATTCTTATTATGCCTTGGGGACAACACATTATTTTGCTTGAAGGGAGGGGGTGAATATTGATTTTTATGGATGAAATCCCTTTCCATGCCTGTTTTGTAAATGAATTGATTTGGATGAATTGATGCCCTTGTCGAGCTTGTTTTGTAATGATTTTAACATTTGACCTTTGCCAGGTTTGATTCTCTTGTAGTATGATGTTAGTGGCCATAATTTCGAGTCGATCTTACACACCAATTGTCTTACTACCTATGCATTGCAATCGCTTTTAGTAAATAGTAGTTAGTGAATAAACTCCTAGGGTTTTCTTTATACAATAGTTCTTTTCAAGGACCAAAATTTTTCTTATCTTGATTTTTTATGTCGATTCGGGTTATATTTCCCCAATAATGGATTGAGAGGAAACTTTCTTAAGGTAAAATGTCATGTTTTACTGTCATATTGAGACTTTGTGCACTTATCATCAGAGGCACCACCAAAAACGTTTTTTGGTAAAGAAATCCAATTTTAGAAGAAAGAGAAGTAAATGAACTTGAAAAGCATTCTCCTGTCATGATGCCTACATTCTATATTTGGCTTTTTGATTTAGTTGTATGATTATATTAATGTTATTCATGTACCATGGGTTAGATTGGAGGTATTCATGGTTCTAGGTTTCATGTCGCATCCTAGGTCTATGGTCGGGTCATGACATCCTCTCACACATGGTTTATTCATCTTTTTTGCAGAAGTTCTTTCCAGGGAACTAATTTCTTTGCTTAATAATGGTTCATTCAAAGGGTTTGGGACACAAAAATAGAGATCAATCTAAACCACCTAGGCTATGTAGATGTGAACATCATCTTTGTGAGAAAAAAACTCTTTAGAGTTGGTGAAGACATTAAAGGAATATAAACAGATGTCAAGTTAGAATTTTAATAAAGAGAAGAGCTCCTTCTATATGTATCATAAGAAAACAAACATTATTTTTTAAGTTGTTGCATAAATTATAGGCTTTCCTAGATGGAATTTCCCTTTTCTATACCTAGGATGCCCTATTTTCCATGTCAGGAAAAGAAAATTATACTAAACTGACATTATAAGGAAGGTGAAGAATAAGCCACAAGCCTAGAGGGGAAAAATCCTATCTTAGGGAGGCAAACTTGTTTTGATTATTAATGACCTTCAAAATTTTCCCAATATACTTGTTATCAGCAGTACACCTTCCTAAATATGTGATTCATGATCCCCATAAAATCTTGGTAAGATTTTCCGGTAATAACAAAGAAGAGGGTAGAAGTAGCATGGGATATATTGGTGGAATATGTGCTTACCAAATAATGAAAGTGGTTTGGAATTTAGGTCATTGTTTGACATATATAAAGCTTTATTTATAAAGCTTTGGTGTAGATTTATAATTAAATAATCACTAGAGGCAAGCTTTATAGGTACTGTAGGTTTCTTTGTTTCCTATCTCAATGCCAAGAAGATGATCTTCAAGGGTTGTGTATACAATTTAGTTTAGGTTAAGGATTCTAAGTTTGAAACCCCGACTCTTCAGTTAATTCTGGTTATATGTGAGTATCTAGAGGTGTTTCCAAGTAATCTACCAAGAGTACGTCCCCAATGAGAGATTGACTTTGGTATTGACCTTCTCCTTGATACGCAACCCATATCCATTCCTCCTTATAGAATGGCTCCAAATGACCTGATGGAGTTCAAGCAGCAATTGAAGGATCTCTTGGATAAGGGTTTCATCTGGTGCAATAAGTCCCTACGGAGTGCTCGAGTCCTCTTTGTGCAGAAGAAAGATGATTCTCTCAAGATGCGCATCGATTATCGCCAATTGCACAAGGTAACAATCAGGAATTTATATCCGCTCCCCAGGATTGATGACTTGTTCAACCAACTTTAGGGTGCCAAGTGCTTTTAATGATATACCTCAGATCTTGCTACCACCAACTAAGGGTTAGGAGAAGTGACATCCCTAAGATGGCCTTTAATACTTGGTATTTTCATAATGAATTTGTAGTTATGTCTTTCAGACTAATGAATGCCATTGTAGCTTTTACGGATTTTATAAAAAAAGGTGTTCAAGCAGTATTTGGATATGTTCATCATCGTCTTCACAGACGACATCATTGTGTATTCTTTGAGCGAGGAGAGCATGCCGCTCATTTAAGAATTGTGTTGTAGACACTTAAGGACTGTCATCTATTTGCTAAGTTTAGCAAGTGTGAATTTTGGTTGCAGCCAGTTGCATTTCTTGGCCATGTGGTGTCTAGTGAGGGTGTGCAGGTAGACTCTTAGAAGATTGAGGTGGTAAAGAACTGGCCTAGACGTGTCATCCCTACTAACATTAGGAGCTTTTTGGGTTTAGCTGGATACTACTGGAGGTTCATAGAGGGATTTTCATCCATTTCTGCACCTTTTACTAAGTTCACCAAGAAAAAGTCCAAGTTTCAGTGGTCCGATAGTTGTGAGAAAAGTTTTTAGGATTAAAGACTCGACTCATATAAGCTTCAATGTTGATCCTACAAGAAGGAACATATGGCTTTGTGGTATATTATGATGCTTCTAAGATTCGCCTTAGGTATGTGTTGATTCAACATGGGAAGGTTATTATTCATGCCTCAAGACAGCTTCAGGCTCATGAGAAGAATTATCCAACACGTGACCTTGAGTTAGCAGCGGTGGTGTTTTCCTTGATGATTTAGAGGCACTATTTTTATGGGGTGCATGTGGATGTGTTCATGGATCACAATAACCTTTAGTATGTGTTTACTTAGAAGGACTTGAATTTTGGCAATAGAGATGTCTTGAGCTTCTCAAGAACTGTGACATGAGTGTCCTTTACCACCCGGGCAAGGCCAAGCAGTAGTTGACGCACTTAATAGGTTGTCCATGGAGAATGTGTCCCATTTGGAGGATGGGAGGAAATAATTGGTGAAAGATATCCATAGGCTTGCTCGCTTTGGGGTTCGCCTTACCTATTCAGTGGATGGTGGTGTTATCGTGAAGAATGGTGCAGAAGTCTTCTTTGGTATTGAAAGTTAAATCAAGGAAAGATGAGGATCGTATCTTAGTGAAGTTGAAGGATGATGTCTTTTATCACAAAGTGGAGGTTTTTTCCTTATGGGAGATGGTGTACTCCGATATCAGGGCCGATTGTGTGTTCTGGATGTGGATGACTTGAAAGAGTGAATGTTGGGAGAGGATCACCGTTCTCTATATTCAATCCATAGAGGTGACACCAAGATGTACCATGATCTAAGAGAGTCTATTGGTGGAATGGTATGAAGAAGGATGATAAGTTGGTAATTTACCAACTCATTAGGCTTTTAAGCATGAGCTTTTACTTTGTTTTCAACTCATTTTGGATTGTTTTATGCCCTTTCTCTTTGATTCTCTAGGCATTGAACTTATATAGGGAAATAAGAGGAGTTGAACTAAAAAGAAAAGTGTTGGAAGAAGAAGACCTGCGGTTCGCAGGTTGGCTCCTACAAAATGCAGGTTCATCATGACTGGAGCTGGGACCCCCAACTAGGAAATGGGAGCTAGAAACAACAATGGCTCCAAGTCGACCCATGGCATGAACATACCAACTAAAAATCATACATTAAAGTAGAAATTGATAACTTAAACATGAATAAGTGGAAGTTTGAATAACAAAATGTATATCAAATGATAACATCACATTGCTTCATCTCAAGCTGAACATACTAGTTTATGTCTGAAAAACCCCTACTAACTGATGAGATGCTAGGACAAGTCCCCAACTATCTCCAAGTCTGAAACAAATGGACATCACAAAATCATAAATGAAAAATGCCCTCGAAAAATGAGGACTCACCCTAGGCAGCACTAAATTGAGCTGGTAAGGATAGTGAAATATCGGCGAGATAGAACTGGAAAACCGGAACCTATATCATGAAATGATATAGCATAGAGTATGCAGTAAATACTTTGAATGTAATGAGTATGTAAGGTAAGTAAAACATGCTTAGTAAATATTAACAGAAATCATGCATATTCATATAAATCATTAGATAATGAGACTAAGGACTACATGCTGAAAACTGAATCTGAGACATTCATAGCCATAAACTGTTTATCATACCTTAACATAGTGATCCAAGATTTAGAAATATAAATCATATGATTTGTCATAGCTAAAATCTTAAGTAAAAGCTCGTAAACTGATCATTGGGTCAAATCTACTAAAAAACATAATATCATAAGTCATGAACATGAGTAACTTAAATCACTAGGAATAATGGGAGACTCATAGTAACTGACACCATCACGATATAGCTTACATGATGCCCCACTCAAGTGGGCAGAGCCGTCCAAAACCTTTCCAGGGCTAAGGACAATACCATCATATCAATATCAAGTTTAGGCCCCTAGGACTCGTGATGATTTGGTACGAATAGTACCAAGACCCATGAAAAAAAGAATCACCTTGATCCATGGTATGATGTTATGAATTGTTGTTTCAATCCTGAGTTGAGATATTATTACACCTTGAACTTTCAGGCTAAATTTGAAACCCTTCTAGGTATGTGGATAGACCTAAACCCGGTGAGTTTTATGGAAACTAGGTGTTAAGATCAATTCTTAAGTTTGAGAACTACAAATTAAGGTCATAATAAATACCTAGCATAAAGTTTAGCTGAGAGTTTTCTACCAATTTAGTCTTCATATAAGTTCTTACAAGGGTCAATCTTAAATGACCATAACTCACATTTTACAAAGTGATTTTGGGTGATTCAATGCATCAAATTTAATCCCTTTGAGCCTTATTTCCAATGGATCAAACCTTGTATCAATCATAGTTCAATTATGAGCCATTTAGTGAAGTGTTGTCATGTTTGATGGACAAAGGACAAGCCGAGACACCACGAGTCATGGTATGACTCATTGTATTAAGGTACGACTCATACTGAGGATCCATGGTAAGATTTTTCATAAGCTTTTAAGCCACCGAGAAGCCATGAATGCATACCACAATCTATGGTATGTCACCACGAGTTATTGTACGACTCGGGAAGGCTTGCAAGATACTTTTTCAGCTCATTGCATAAAGGCATCCTAGTAATTTTTTATGCTTTTAACTCCTATACTAGGTCATTTTGGATTTCCTAAAGTGTGTTAGAGGGTATTACTTAGCCTAATGTCACTATTCGAACATAGGCCCAGATCGAGACATGGAACCTTGAACCATAAGTGGCCCAAAATTGACCCATGGCATGGACATGACAACAAAAGGTCATTTTAACAAAACTGATAACCAAAATCTAAAATAGTGGAAATCTGAATAACAAACGTTTATCCAACGAAAACATCACAACCCAAATCCGAAGCTGAATGTACAAGTCTATATCTGAAAAGCCTCTATCATACTAAGAGCTGATGGGATAACACCCCAACTAGCTCACTAGAAATCTGAAACTTAAATATCATAGCTCAACAAACTAAAGGTCCTCAAAGGATGAGGACTCACAAACTAGAGAACTGGATAATCTCTAAAGAAATTCTAACGGCGAGACTTACTCTAAATGAATGAACCTATACCATGAAATCATACAGCATAGAGTATGTAGTTAGTACTTGGAAAGTATTGAGTATGCAAGGTAAGTAAACCAAACTAAGTAAATAAAAACTGAAATCATGCATATAATATATTATAACATCATAAGATTCTGAGATTAAAGGCTTCATGATGATATCTGAAAACATGAATAGACATAAACTGAAATAAGTGCATGTGGCTTGCCATATCCAAAATCATAGGAAAAATCTTGTAAACTGATCCTTGGATCAAACCTGTTGGAAACATGAAGTCATACCTTATAGTATATTCATTAACGAAATCATAAGGAAAATGGGAGATTCATTTTAACCGACAACCACCATGTATGAGCACAAGATGATCCCACGTCTTTCCCACGTAGAGGAGGGCCAACCTAAGCCTTTCCAGGGCGAAGGTTAAATATGGTATGATATCACGGTGGGCCCTTGGGCTAGCGAAACACTCTGTTGCGAGGCCCCAATGTATACCTGCGTTGGCGCGTAGTTTTTGAGACTGGGGAACCTTGGAACCCCTAACCTACTCGATGTTGGACACTACACCCAAAAGATATATAATGCTCATATAGACATATACCAAAACAAAACATAAATCTTAATATATGGGGAGTCTTGACTAAAAAACTTGAGATAGCTGAACTTATTAGCCTTGGCTAAATCATGAAATCATGCTTAACTTGAGTGGGCTTGCCCAAATCTTGACATCATGCTTGCATGAAATAGACTTCCCGAGTAAAATGATAGATATATTCATGGGTAATTTGTAAACATTCACACTTGCTAGATATTTCATCTTACTGGAAACCCTCAATAATAAACTTGCATAATTAGGCAAAATCTTCTAAACCTTGAACTCATGAATTTATAATTAAAAACATGCATAAAATCTGCCCATTAAACATCAAACATACTTTATTATACGAAGGGAATCAACCCATAAACAATTTGTAAGAAATCTATGAAATTAGATTAAAATCACTTTTTAAATCATAATTTGAATTGAGACTTGCTTCATGAAATTAAGGAGAATTA
This sequence comes from Datura stramonium, assembly GCA_018107945.1. Classification (NCBI taxonomy): domain Eukaryota; kingdom Viridiplantae; phylum Streptophyta; class Magnoliopsida; order Solanales; family Solanaceae; genus Datura; species Datura stramonium. The sequence goes on along the minus strand of JACEIK010002079.1, from coordinate 89,525 downwards.
TGGGCATGAGGGTGGAAGAAATAATCTTTCATGTCCTCACATACCTGGGTAAGCTGAATTTATACCCTTCCTTGAAAGCCCAAGAGTTTTGGGGAAGAACATAAAGAATTCTAGGCTTGATCACCTATGGTATCCTCTAAACTTGCATGCATGGGAAGGGAATGGGTTAGAATAGGCTAATCCCTCTTAAAACCCTCATAACAGAGCTTTAAATGATGTAGTTTAAAGCTTAGAAGCTTAGGAATTACAGAAATGCACTACATAAATCACAGAAAATTTAACCCTATCAAATTTCACGTCTCACAGCACGAGCCGTACCCTGACCCGTTCCATCCAAATCTGGTACACAAAAGATCCTCGACGACTAGTGAGCACGAGTCATACCATCAACCTACGACTCATGGCTTCCTCTCATAGTTCACTCATTCAGCTCCTCTATCCTTCTAATGAATCGTTCATTAACACATCGTTTCCTACAACGGGTCGTACAATGACTCGTACCTTCTAACCAGGGTAACTCATTCCGGAGACCATGGTTCATCTGACAACTCATGACATTATCCCACGAGTCATACCTTGACTCATTACTACTAAGCCTCATGTTGAAGATTCTAACCAAGAGTGGTACCATGACTCATTACTCTTCCCACGAGTCGTACCACAAGTCATTTTGACTCATTTTTAAAACATTTTCTTATAATCAAATTTCTAATCTCGAGTCTAGTCTTAGGAACCTTTAGGGTATTACAATATCTCCCCCTTTGGAACATTCATCCTCAAATATGGGTAAACATACTTAATAGCTAAGGAAAGGAACTGCAATCCCAAATACTAAATATTTGACGTTGAAAACTAACGGAGTGACGGACTCCGTACTATGATATATGACTGAACTGAATTAATGAATCACACATACACATGCACTAACATAAATGAAATTGAGACGTGAGCTAGACATGAAACTGAATAGAGTACTAAGGATGAAACTGATACCTCAAGCTTGAGCTAAGTCGGGAGGGAAAAGATGCGGATATTTAGCCATCATATCTTCTTCGACTTCCCACATAGCTCCCGCAACAAACTGATTTCTCCACAGAATCTTTACTAAAGATACTTCTTTGTTTCTAAACATTAAAACCTAATGGTCAAGAATCTCAACTGGCACCTCCTCATAGCTAAGGTTATCCTTAATTCCTACGCTCTCCACCAGAACAATCAAAGTCGGATCATCAATGCACTTCTTTAACAATGATACATGGAAGACCGAATGTACCGAAGCCAACTCCACTGGTAGCTCTAATTCACAGGACACTTTGCCAACACTCTAGCAATCTGGTAGGGACCAACATATCGGGGACTAAGCTTCCCTTTCTTTCCGAACCTCATGACCCCCTTCATGGGAGATACCTTCAAGAACACCAAATCATAAACTTCAAACTCAAGCTCTCTTCGCCTAACATCAACATATGACGTTTGATGACTCTGAGTTGTTTTTAGCCTTTCCCTTATAAGTTGAACTTTCTCCATAACCTAATGAATTGAACCTGGCCATATCACTGTAGCTTCACCTACCTCAAACCAATGAATAGGAGATCTACATCTTCTCCCATAAAGAACATCAAATAGAGCCATCTGAATACTGGAGTGGTAATTGTTGTTGTATGCAAACTTGATAAGAGGCAAATGATCATCCCAACCACCTTTGAAATCAATCACGACTGCTCTCAACATATCCTCAAGATTCTAAATGGTCGTCTCTACCTGACCATCCATTTGAAGGTGAAAAGCTGTGCTAAGCTTGACATGAGTACCAACTCCCTTCTGAAACGACTTCTAAAACTGTGAAGTGAACTAAGTACCTCTATCTGATATTATGGGCAAGGGAACACCATGCAACCGAACTAACTCCCTAATATACAACTTAGCATAGTCCTCAACTAAATCGATAGTTTTGACCGCTAGAAAATGGGTTGCTTTGGTAAACCTTTCTACAATCATCCAAATAGAGTCATACTATCGATGTGTGCAAGGAAACCCTATGATGTCTTGTAGCACACCTCCAAGACATTGATGCTCAACTTTCACTTGTTGACAATTTGGACACTTTGCCGCAAACACTGCTATGTCCTTCTTCATGCAATTCCACCAATAGACTTCCCGTAGGTCATAGTACATCTTTGTGGAACCTGGAGATATATAATATCAGGAACCATGAGCCTCATGCAACATATATTCTCTCAAATCAGTAACATCTGAAACACACATATGAGCCTCATATCGAAGTACACTATCTACCCTTTATGAGAAGACCTCTACCTTCTGATCCTGAACCACTTCGTTCAACTTTACTAAAATAGGATCCTCCCCTTGCCTAGCCTTGACCTCAGTCACCAAAGAGGATTCCGAACCATTCTGAACAATGACACCACCATCCGTCGAGTCAACAAGACAAACTCCTAATTGTGCAAGCCGATGCACATATTTCACTAACTCTTTTCCTTCCTCCTCTACATGAGAAACACTCTCCATAAAAGGTCTTCTAAGGGAATCTAATTCTATATAGTCTTGCCCGGATGATAAAGGACACTCATGTCATAATCTTTGAGTAGCTCTAACCATCTCCTTTGTCGCAAATTCAGGTCCTTCTAGGTGAACCCATATAGTGGGCTCTTGTGGTCCGTAAACACATCCACATGGACCCCATACAAATAGTTTCTGCAAATATTTTAAGTGAACACTACCACTGTTAATTTTAGGTCGTGCGTCGGGTAATTCTTCATATGAGTCTTGAGCTGTCTAGAGGCATATGCAATGACCTTACTATGTTGCATCAACACAAAACCAAGAGAAACCATAGAGGCATCATAATATACCACAAATCCATTTGTACCCTCACATAAGGTCAATACTGGAGTTAGAGTGAGTCGAGTCTTTAACTCTTGAAAACTCCTCTCACAGGCATCTGACCACTGAAATTTAACTTTCTTTTGGGTCAACATAGTCAAAAGTGCTGCAATGGATGAAATTCCTTCAACAAATCTCCTATAGTATCCAGCTAATCTCAAGAAACCCCTGATATTCGAAGGACTAACTAGTCTAGTCCAACTCTTCACGGCTTCTATCTTTTGGGACTCCACTTATACACCCTCACTTCACACCACATGGCCTAAAGATGCTATAGAGTTCAGCCAAAACTCACACTTGCTGAATTAAGCAAACAACTGGTGATCCATGAGAATCTACAGCACAATCATCAAATGAGCAGCATGCTTCTCCTCTCTTTGAGAGTATATGAGGATGTCATCTATGAAGACAATCACGACCATGTCCAAATATAGCTTGAACACCCTGTTCATCAAATCCACTAAAGTTGTAGGAGCATTCGTTAGTCTAAAAGACATAACTTCAAACTTATAGTGAGCATACAAAGCCCTGATGGTTGTCTTCGGAATGTTAGTCTCACTACTTCTTAGCTGATGGTATCCGGATTTGAGATCAATCTTTGAGAAGCGTTTGGCACCCTGAAGTTGGTCAAACAAGTCATCAATCTTTGGGAGGAGATAATTTTTCTTGATTTTAACCTTGTTCAGCTACCAGTAGCCAATGCACATACGAAGAGATCCATCCTTCTTCCAAACAAGGAGAACTGGTGCACTGCGCGGGGACATGCTAGTTCTGATGAAGCCCTTATCTACAAGATCCTTCAACTGCTCTTTGAACTCCTTTAGATCTAGAACCAAATTCTTTATGGAGGAATAGGTATAGGTTGCATATCAGGAAGAAGGTCAATACCAAAGTCAATCTCCCGCTCGGGAAGAACTCCACGTAGATCATCTGGGAAAACCTTCGGATACTCACACACTGTAGGAACCGATTGGAGAGTCTGAGTTTCAGACGTTGCATACTTAACCCCAACATGTTTGTAAACATAACCCTTGAAAATCATCTTTTTTTCCTTAAGGTAGGAAACGAAGCGACCTACAGGCACAACTGAACTACCTTTCAATTCTAGGACTGTCTCACGAAAAAACCAAAACTCTACCGCACGGGTTCTACAATTCACTGAGGCATAACATGCATGCAACCAATGCATACCAAAGATAACGTCAAAATAATTCATGTCTAGCTCTACTAGACCAGCTAAGGTAACTTGCTGAAGGACAGTTACAGGGCAACTTCTGTATACCCGTCGAGTTATAACCGAGTCACCGACTGGAGTAGAGACTAATAAGGATTCTTATAGGACTTTGGGACTAACACAAAACTAATAGAAATATATGGAGTTAGAAAGGATAAGGTAACCCCTGGATCAAACAATGCATATATATCAAGATGGAACACTCGTGACATAAAAGTGACCACATCTGGGGAGGTCTCCTGCTCCTAACGTGATAATAGGGCATAAAAATTGTTTTGACACTGACCACCACCTGCACTGGTGGATGCACCCTTCCGAGCTGAGCGTGCTGGTGGAGCTACTCAACTAAAAGCTAGGTCATGACCTGTACCATGGCCCTGTCTGTCCGCTGGAAAATCTCAAAGCATATGGTCAGGTTGCTCGCACATAAAACATGCTCTTGAACCTGCTAAGCAGTCTCTGTGGTGCTTTCTACCATACATGCCGCAGAATAGAATGTTAGACTCTCCTGACCTTCTCTCTTGGCCTAGAGAGACCGATGTCTTTCCCCTCTGATTGTGCCTAGACATGGATGGCACACTAGTTGATGATGGTACTGGGGCTAATGAATAAAGGAGGAAGTGCTGACAATGTCCGCCGCTAGATCTCTGCTGAGAAAACCTGAAACCGTCTGTCTCGGCCCTTTTAGACTCTCTCTCTATAATGCTCTAGAAACTCAAAGACTAGACCCAGGACTTAAATTAGAGAAAATTGGAAATTCTGCATCAGGTCACGGAACGAGTCGTTCTGTGACACGTGGAGAGAGACCACGAGCCGTTAAGTGATTGTGGTGAGGCCTAGGAACTTAGGTGGAAATTTGGTGTATTGGGTGACCAAGGGTGTGACCACAAGTCGTGGTCAACCCCCACGAGTCGTGAGATGACCCGTGGTCAATGATAATTTGTACCCGAGAAATAATAGTGCACCTAACAAGTTGTCACCACGAGTCATGGTCCGATACCACGACCCATTAGGTCACTCGTGGTCAGGCCTTGGTCAGATAGTAGGGGAGGTAGGAAGTGTATCAGATGGGTCCTCACCACAACTCATTTGGGACACCACGACTCGTGGTGTCACCCGTGGGGACTCTAGGACTTTAAGACAGTGTGGTCCATGAGAGGTGACCATGAGTCGTGGTCAGTGACCATGACTCGTGTGGTCCCTCGTGGTCACCTTCATTGTGCTCCAGACAATGTAGTCCACGAGTTTGACCACGAGTCATGGTCACTAACCACGACCCGTTAGGTCACCCATGGGGACTGACACTCAACTTTTCCCTACGAATTTTCAAGGGTCTTTCAATAATTTCCTACTCTCCTAAACTTTAAACTACATCGTTTTATTTATAATTTTAGACTTATTAGTGGGGTTAAACGGGTTCTTTCCTTATTCCACACTCAAACCTTTAGAAAACAGATCGTAGAATTCTCTTAGGGACTTTCAGAGCAAGAACTAGGGCATCCTACTTCTCCTCAAATTCTCAAAGAATTTTGTCGGATTTCTAACTCAAATATGGGGGAATTCAACAAGGGGATAGTTCTCCCCTGGTGTCCAAAAACCCCTCTCTAGTTTCTCTATAAATCCTAGCCCTGAGTTTTCAAATGTGAATATTTATATATGTCATTTTTCTTTGAATTCGCATAGAATGATACCCATGATTATTTTAGACATGAATTCCACCAGTTCTTGATTAAATTTATTTTATTCCCATAAAAATGAATTCTAGCCCTGCAAATTTTCAAATGTGAAGAAGATCTTAGTAATGCTTCATTTAATCCATGTGGAATTATTATGTTATATTAATTATGGATATTTTCACCCATTAAGCATAGTATTGATGCTTATCCATATACATTGAGTTTTGCCCTAGTCCTTGAGAGTAGAAAAGACTAGAATCTTGCTAAACTGATTAACCTTGAAATTTTCCTAATTACTTCAGTGTGGTGAATTACCATATTATTTTATATGCTAAATTCTCAATCAGATACATGGTTTCCTAGATTTAGTTAATGTGTGAGTATACTCAGTGTCTGTCAGAAATATCAGCTGATCAATTTGACTATAAAATCTCCCGAGGTGTCAATATTACCTCTCAGTTATCAGAATCATATTCAGAATTCAGTTTATTGGTCCACTAGGCGATCATGACACTTTAGATATATAGCTCTGACTAGCCTTAGGACCCCATTTTAGATTATAGTTTGTTCTTATATTGTTATAACTTTTTTAGATAAGCATCTCTGACCGATTTGGAACCCAGTTTTAGAATTTGGTCTGATAAGACTCTCAGGGTACTTTCAGATATGTATGCTTGACTAGTCTTGGGCCCCAGTTTCGAGCTATCAACCTAGTATTTAGTCTTGGACAATCCAGTGGGAGTAGAACTTAGCACCGAGCGAGCTAGGGTTCCAGCGCACTGATATGCCATGATTTTACTGCACTTTCGATGCTTAAAACCAAGAAATTATGCACATTCCGGGTATATTTATATAGGTATGATGTGTTTTCGGCTTAATGTTGGAGGAAAAGAAGTTTGGAAGTGAAATGGGTAAAATAATGCTGACAATAACTGAAAGGGTGACTGCCAGGCACTTAACGAGTCATTGGCAGGAGGCACGACTCGTTGCTGAAGGCGTAGGCAAAAGATGGATTTTGGATATGCAAGATAGTACCTGACGAGTTGAGGGAATGACTCGTTACACCTAGTAATGAGTCGTGAGGTCATTCGTGAAGGATAAAAGAGGAAATCTTAACAAAGTGACCACTGGAGTTGACAACAGACATAACGAGTCGTCACATGATGAAATGACTCGTTGGCAGATCACAGGGACCAACTGTAAGGTGCAGTGGAACTTTTGAATAGTTAGTCCACGAGGGACCTAACGACTCATGCCCAGGAATGATGAGTCGTTAGGTGGCCCGTTGCCACAACTGGATATATTGCTGAGGACGACTATTTTAAGCAAGGCACGACTCATCAGAAGGCCAAATGAATTGTCACCTAGCCCGTCGCCACTACCGACCTGGTTTCCATTTTTAATTAGGAAAAGGATTTTTTGGAACTATAAATACATAGTGTAGGTTTATTTTTGAGAGACAATTAGTTACAGTTAGAGAATAATTAAGAGAGCCGATTTTATTAGTTTTTGAATAGGATTTTGGTGTTGTTCGATTGTTCTTGTATCAAGAAACGAGATTTACAATTTTCTTCTTGATTTTGAGGATCAAAAGCAACATTTGAATTTAATCATCAATTTTGGAGTTTTATTCAATCTACTTTGTTTTTCTTCTATGATAATTTGTAAGTTACAATTATGATTTATTCAATATTTTATGATTGTGATCATACAAGAACGAGTAGCTAAACCCATAACTAGGTTTGTGGGAACCAAGATTAGTAAACACACATAGGTAAAATACTTAGTGATTCTTTAACGGGGTTTTATGCATGTATTGTTTTTCCCTTCGTTTTGATTGATTCTTAACGGTTGCAAACGTTAGGACTTTCCTTATTTTTACTTACCGAACCAAGGAGGTAATGAATGGGAAAAGGGATTAACAATGAAATTTGAGGCTATCAACCCTCATCTAATATCTTGAACTTGTCCGGGGATAGCTAATTCGATATTAAGGGTAAGGGTCAACTAAAGTACACCCGTGTACGGACCAAGTTGCATGGTGATAATCATCAAGATAGGGGACCAACCATTTAGGTGAACCTAACTTACCAATATTGCATGTTAAACACCGGAATAGATCACTAGTGTATAAGCCTTGTTGTTATGAAATCTTGGGGAACACAGTCCTAGTTATGTCGTTAATTGAATACAAACCGAATTTGATCTAAGCATTCAGTAATTTTACTTTTGTTTATTATTCTATATTTTTCCCCCTTCGGAAATAAGTAACTCAATAGTAACAATTATTTACATTAACTTATGTTCTTACCATATTCCTTGTGGTATCGATCCCAACCTATGTTGGGTTCTATATTTGACAATCGACCGCTTATATCTCAATTGCGAGGTGTAATTTGGGCGACATCAAATTTTGGCACGTTTGTCGGGGAATACGGCTAAGGCTTTTGTTAATTGTGTTTGCTTTACTATTGGTTCTTATTTCTTTTTTTATCTTTCTTTTGTTGTTTTGTTTTCTTAACAAGTCTTAGGTTTGTGCATGCCCGATACTAGGAGCCAAGGAAATCCCCTGGTTCCAATTGATCACGAACTTTAGCAGACATTAAGAAATCTGAGAAGAATTCCCAACATTCAAGTGCTGGAAACCGTGGACCAAGCCACAACAAGAATGTTGGATGAAGAGCAAGCTTGGGCTAGAGATCGTGAGTTAGCCAGAGTTGCTGGAGAGCAATGTCTAGTTGTAGAAGCAGAACGAGCTAGACGACATAGAGGTCTAGAACACCAGAGACACCGGTATTTTGATGAAGTGGATGATGCTGATATAGATGAAGCCTATGCCATTGGAGCTATAATTCCTTCTCCTTTGCCTGNTGGAGCTATAATTCCTTCTCCTTTGCCTGCTGGGGAAAAGTTTGACATTACCAGTGCAATGATCCAATTACTTAATATGAAGGGAATATTTTCAGGTCATGCATTTGATGATGCCTACGATCACTTAACAAATTTCATGGGTATATGTAAGGCATACAAGCAACTGGGGGTATGTTTGAACGCAATCAAACTGAGGTTATTTCCATTCTCTCTAGGGAGTGAGGTAATGATGTGGTTGACTGAGTTGCCGAATGATTCCATTACTACTTGGGGAGAGCTAAAGAGAGCTTTTCCTGAAAGGTTCTTCCCACCATACAAAGCATTACAATTTAAATATAAGATATATAAATTCAGACAACTAAATTCTGAGGCACTCCACGAGACCTGGCTGCATTTCAACAAAAAGCTGAAAAGGGTGCCAAATCACATAATTCTGGATGATACATTGTTGGAGATTTTTTATAGGACTCTGAATACCAACACCAAGTCGGTGGCTAATACAGTCTCCGGAGAAACTTTTATGAGTCACACTTATGTAGAGGCTGTGGAGCTGCTAGACAGGATCACCAAAACCAATCGAGCTTGGCACACTAGAGAGTCCGAGATTCCAACTGGTTCTTATGCGGTTGGTATGTCAGCAAAATAGAGGAGAAAAGATGAGGAGCGTGATAAAGATATCGCAGAGATAAAGATCACCACGGGGTTGATTTCTAAGCACTTGATGGGAGTAGGAGAAGAAAAGGTAAACGCTGTGGGTTCTAAGGGCAAGGCCCCGAGAAATGATGGTTGTGAATTTGAGTCTGAAGAAAAAGTTAATTATTTGAATGATCTTAGGGCAGGTTTCCAGACCAACACCCAGAGGTATAACAAAGTCTCTTGGCATCAAGGTCAAGGGAACCAAGGTTGGAACTTTTACAAGAATAATAATTACAGGTGGGGCCAATACCGAGAAAATGGGGACTGGAAGAAGCGTGAGGAGTCCAAAAATTATAGAGGCGGTCTATGTGTTCCACCAAGAAATCATGAGATAGATTACAGTGGTTCAATGGTTGAGGAAATGATCTCCAAAGTACTCAAGAAGATGGAGACAACATATAGCCAACATATAGCCACTTCAAGGAGCTCCGAGCTGATATTTCTGGTTTACATCAAAAGGTGGAGTCACATGCCATGGAGATCGGGCAGATTGAGCAGCAGATGAGTTAGATGTATGTTACAGTGAATTAGAGATAGAAAGGCACACTTCCCAGCAACATAGTGCAAAATACGAAAAATGACAGTCACTACTAGGAGTGGGAAGACCACAGTTGATCTTCCTAGGCCAGTTGTAATTAAGGAGTCAGAGAAGCCCGTGTTGATAAATGATGATGGTGTAGAAGATTTCGAAAACCCAACTTTGGTTGGGGACTCAGATGTGCAAACTACTCCAAATATTGCAAAGGAGCAAGGAGCTGTCCATGGGAAGGAGAAGGAGGCACAACAAAAACTTACAGCAATCCCTAGGCCTCCTCCTCCTTATCCACAATGTTTGAAGAAGAAAGCTAAAGATGGGAAATATCAAAAGTTTATCTCTATGCTAAAGCAGCTGCCGGTGAACATCCCATTGGTTGAAGAACTTGCATAGATGCCCGGATATGCCAAATTCATGAAGGACCTCGTCACCAAAAAAAGGACTGTAAGTTTGAAGCCTGCCAATAATTTGCACCACCGTTGTGCCATAACTACACAGGTTCTAGCTTAGAAGAAGGAATACATAGGTGTATTTAGTATACCTTGCACCATTGGGGAGGTTGAGTTTGCAAGGGCGCTTTGTTACTTGGGAGCTAGCATAAATTTGATGCTGCTAACAGTGTTCAAAAAGATAGGATTGGGAACCCCGACACTGACTACTGTGCGGCTACTGATGGCCGATAGAACCGTTAAAAAGCCGATGGGGATTTTATTTGATGTACTTGTCAAGATGGAAAAATTTATATTCCCAGAAAAATTCGTGATTCTGGACTGCGAAGTCGATTTTGAGGTCGCCATCATTTTGAGGCGACCATTCCTTGAAACAGTTAGGGCCCTAGTAGATGTGGAGGCAGGCCAGCTAAAATTCAGGTTGAACAAGGAAGAGGTCACCTTCAACATTAGCCAGACCATGAAACAGCCAAAGGAATTCAGCATAATCTCAGCATTGGAGGATGGAGAAGAGTCACTTGAAAAATTCTGAGTAGTCAAGAGACTTGCATCGTGCCATGATGTTAAATAAGGAGTTGCATGGGAGGCAACCCATGGTGGTGTTTTGGTGAAGTCTAAGTAGCCAAAACACCCATGTCGTGCCGCGACGTTAAATCAAGCACTTCTTGGGACGCAACCCACGTTGTAAATGTAAGAAAAATCTAGTGTTTACGTTTTTTGATGAGTGCAGGTGATTAAGATGGAAAATTTGAAGTTGGAACCAAAAACCTAAAACTCCAATTATGGTGTAAAATGTCACAGAACGCGTCGTCGCCTGACTTGACGACTCGTTCAATCCACTCATGAAGAGAACTACAGAAAACAGGGGAGAAACGGGCGACCTAACAATTTGTGTCTTCAAGAAACAAATTGGCATATCCCCCGTCATATACACTAGATCAAAGTCTGAATTAAAAGGAAAAGGGTGATAACAGCTCACTCAACGAATCGTTGGGAGACCAAAAGAGTCGTTAAGTGACTGCTCTTGAAGCTACACTAGGCCAAGGACCACGACTCAGGCAACGACTTGTTGGGTGACACAAGGAGTCGTTACTTAACTCGTTAGGTCCTAGGTAAGTTATTGAACTCAGGTAAAAGAACGAAGGGTCAAAACGAATCATCTCATCACTTAACACCTCGTTTAGTTAGTCGTCAGGTATTTAATTTAATTGTTATCCAACCCAACCCAGGAGTGGAATTGGGGTTATTTTAATTTAGCTCACCTAAAAACTCGATTCTTTCCCTTTTCCAAAGTCTCACCATTGTCTCTCCCCAACAACTTCAAATTTCCCCCTTTTTATTCTTCTACTCAAATCCCATTGACAAAACTCGTCGACCTTGCAAGCCAATCACTCAAACACATACACGATTGCACTCCGTCCTTTTTAAAAGAATATTATGAGTACTCTTTTCCCATTTAAATCTTGAATATCGTTGCAGTTAAACAAGAAATGTTTTTGAGGACCTATGTTGTGAATAAAATTTAATTTACATTGGCTAATGTTGTGCTTGTGCAACATCTGTTCCTCTTGATGTTTGATGAACCCCAGGAAAGTGTAAATAAATGGGTTTCGATTGTATGTACAATTGGGTTGGTTTAAGAATGTGATGATTTTGTGTTTGCGGAGTTGAAGTTTAGGAAGAAGATGAAGAAGAATGTGTGAACTGAAACTCTTGAGCACGAGCTATATCACGAGTAGTTGGATCACCGAACGACTCCTTGTGTAGCTCGTCCTAAAGTGGAAAAATTAAACCAACGAGGCAGTGTACCTAATGACCGACCTAATGACTCTTTGCCTTTGGCAACGACTCATTAGGACCAGTCATCGAGTGCATTAGCGAATCTTGAAGGAAGCCCTGTCTGAGACGACGAGCGACCTCACGAGTCATTGACAGTGGCAACAACTTGTATAGTCACCCGTCAGGACCACTGGGCACCAGCTGAAAACTGTTTTCTATTTCATCTCATCTTGCGTACTAACAATGTTTCCAAAGGTACAATGGCTCCAAGAGGTACACCAAAGAAGGGCCCAACAAAGAAACAAACACCTGAGCACAGTCAACCTTCATATCGTAGATTGCATGATGATTCGTCTTCCTCTAAAGAGTCAAGTGGATCTAAGGAAATGTATGACATATTAGAGGAGTAGTTAGAGAGGAGAGCAATCAGGGCTAGGTCTCAACAAAGTTCAAATACGACAGCCCTGGTCAATACTCCCACTACACTGGCAAGGGATCCGCCCAACCGCACTAATGAGAATGCTAGGGTTGCTACTGCACTTGACCCTGAGGCTCCCACA